>JBBUKS010000256.1:0-13085 GCA_038050645.1 Hedychium gardnerianum
GGACCCTGCAACGCGTTCCTTACGGGGAACATCCTAGCATTAGCATTATAGTGTAATTGATCCATTCATTGAAATTTATCATAGTTTAACGCTGGCTGGCAACCTAACGTAACCCTCCTCTTTTATCCGGGCTTGGGATCGAGGCTTGGGATCGACCATGACCAGTTCATCATGGGCGAAGTTAATATTTTATATATTAATTATTAACTTATTTCATGAGAATTGTATCATCAAAATTCGTGATAGATGATGTTGTATCATCATAATTCGTTGCACCTGTTATTATTTATATATTAGAAAAGTTGACACCATTTATATATATATTAGGAAAGTTGACTATATTTTCAAGATCTGCTCTACTTGTTTTAGAAATTATGTTTTGCTCTCTTGGACAAAACACCAGCCCAACATATAACTCCGGCATAATATTTTAAATCTCAGAATGACAGAAACAACCCCAAATTAAGAGAGAGAAAAAAAGAAGAGAAACTTAGGCGGAAATAACTGGGGAAAGCCTGAGTTGGGGAAAGCCTGAGTTTAATAATTTCGAAAACTAAGGTGTTTTTCATAAAAAAATTTCTTAGACGGTTAGACCTCAGGGAGCGATTCCAAATAAATCCCTCTCAATATTCCCACCTTCTTTTGGAATCCGATCCGACTCCTTTCCGCTCCGAATCCGATCCCTTTTCTGCCCTGACGCCCTCACCACTTACACCCTACTGCGAAAGCATCCGTATCTGTCCTGGGACAGCGAACTCGTAAAGATAGCACGGTTAGTGTTTACAAAGGTGGGTTCCACACCGATCTGATCTACTATTGGGTATCAAGGTGATTTAGTAAATAACAGGAGACTCCAAACTTCCTTTAAATAAGCTTGGGTATATAAGCCCTTCGAACGCCTGCTATCGTTCCCAAATCTCGCGCTTCGTTACTCCGTGAACACCGAGAAGATCCATGGCGTCTTCCGTCTCGGCGTGGGCGAAACCGGGCGCGTGGGCGTTGGACGCCGAGGAGCAGGAGGCTTCAATGGTCAAGGAGGATGACGCCGATGCGTCGCTGCTGCTTCAGCAGAAGCAACCGCAGCAGGAGTTCCCCTCCCTCGCTGCCGCCGCCTCCTCGAAGACCTTGAAGAAGAAGAAGAAGGCGCAGCCCATCTCCTTTGCTGAGTTTGCTACCGGAAAGCCCGTCACTCGCGGCACTGGTGGCCGCCCCGTATCCTCCTCTTCGTCCAAGGGCCTCACGCCTGACGAGCTCATCCTCCTCCCTACCGGCCCGCGCGAGCGCTCCGCCGAGGAACTTGAGCGCTCTTCCACCCGGGGTTTCGGATACTCATCTTACGGCAGCGGCGGTGCCCGTAGCCGTGCTGTCTCGGAGGAGGATCCCAAGTCCTCCCGCTGGGGTTCGTCTAGAGGATCCGACGAGCCGGGGAGGGGCGGATTCGGCGGATCTGGAGGTGGATCGGACAGGGATCTTGGGCCGTCGCGTGCTGACGAGATCGATGACTGGGGAGCGGCGAAGAAATCCGTAGTGCCCGAGAGGAGGGAGAGGGGTGGTCCGGGGGGTTTCTTTGACTCGCAGTCCAGGGCGGACGAATCGGATAGCTGGATCTCGAGCAAGAGCGTTGCACCTCCGGTGGAGGCCCGGAGGATTGGCAGCCGCGGCGGATTTGATGCGCCCAGAGAGAGGAAGGGTGGTTTTGACATGCTCAACAAGGAGGGATCTGTTGGTGCTGGAGCCGATTCCGAAACATGGGGCAGGAAGAAGAATTTCGTTACGGATCCAGGTACATGGAATAGGGAAACTGAAAGAAGCAGTGGGGAAAGGCGTAGGCTTGTGCTGCAGCCCCGTTCATCGCTGCTTCCCGATGGAAACACGGAACAACAAGTTCAAGAGGAGCAGGATAAGCGGCCAATGGAAAAGAGGGGAAAGGGTTCCAATCCCTTTGGAGAAGCTCGCCCCCGAGAAGAAGTGTTAGCCGAGAAGGGACAGGATTGGAAGAAGATTGAAGAGCAACTGGAGACCATGAAGATCCGGGATGTTCCCTCTGAAAGTTCTTCAATTGGAAGAAAGGGATTTGGAGGAACAAATGAGACTCAACGATCGCCAGAGAGCCGCTCAGATAGGGCATGGAGGAAACCGGATGCAGCTGATTCTTCTCCTGCAAGGTCTGATCTTTTACTCTTATTTTCCATGCTGTTTGGATATGATGCCTTTCCCATTATAATGATTACCCTTTCCTGGTAATTCCTTTGATTTAGTTAGCCTGTGATGAGATAAGCCTTTGAAATTTAAGTAGATCCTAGTAGTTTATTCTAGAAACTATTGCACTGCCGCAACATGCACTTTCACATTATAAAGCATGGATAATGGAGATTGACATCTACACAGGACCCAGAAACAAGATTAAAAACTGATCCAAACACTTGAAATCACTGAAATACTTGTATTTGCTTAGGATATAAGTTTTTATCTTCTTATTGTAGTTATGCTTATCAATCTATACTTTATGACTTCTTTTGAATAAGAAAACTCATATGTTCTTGCATGTATCTGGGAGCAGAAGAGATAAAATTTTGAGAAAGAGTTTAATTAATATTTTCGTTCATAGACCTAATGATAATTTAGCCAAGTAAAAAAAAAACCTAAAACAGGATGATAAAAATTCAGGATAGATTTAGCAATTAACCCATGAAATTATTATCAGTTTGTACATGTTTGTCCAGTATTTATGTCACCTATATGTGGAATGCATATAATATAGGATCCGACCAGCTATACATGAAAAATGAAAAAAAGTACTCTGCACATATATATCAAATGATACTCTTAAGTATGTTGCTTTTTCATATGTGAAAACAGTGTTTGATTACACCCAAAAGAAACCTTAGAAGACTTGAAATGGCGTGAGTCCTCAATTTTCTTCTCAAAACAACTCATAGGGCTAGGAAATAGTGTGGCTTTACCTAGTTTCATTATTTATCTCTGTTCTTTTTTTTTTTGAACAAAAAATATGATTTTCTTGATTTTGCACAACCACTTGATAGGAGTAACAGACCCGTCCAGTTTTTATTGTGTTACCATTAATCATCAAGGTCTTACAAATATTTTGTTAGTTCTTATTTCTGGTATTAACTGTACAATATCCCATATCACTTGGTTGTGAGAGAAGTTATAAATTGGCATGCACATGAATCAGAAAGAGACTTTGCATGTACACAAAATTAATGTCTGTGCACCAGTAAGTCATTTTAGAGCAATCAAGGAGTTGGGTTTTTGCAGTGCAACAAGGACTTGCACTTTTGAGTTGTTGTAATACTATGTTACGGATTTCATTGGCCATCAGCAATCTCAAAGGCCTATGATGCACCATTTATGTCTTAATACTCTAGATATCATTCAATGTAAAAGCTTAGCAACTGATTGAGGTTAACCTAGAAGCGCTTTGTTACTTCTACATCTGGTAACTTTTGATCCGCATAAGGTACAACCTGTTTCACATCAATGGAAAGATATGGTAGGGGCTAATAGTATGACAATGGTATAGCCCATTATATCTACATGGCAAGACAATCATGATTATGATGATGATATAGTACCATATCAATGTATTGTGTTTGAGTGCCTTGTTGAGCATCTGTGGATGAGGGATAATGCAATTTTTTTTCTTCTGATACTTGAACTCTTTTTTTTTTCTCTTTGCAATCATGTTTGACACCAAGACTTCGGTTGACTAAGTTTTCCTATTGATCACATGTATAAATGTTCAGAATAACTGTTTGGAAGAACACACATGATTGATTGAGGCTAACATGATATGATTCTGAGTATGCAACTTCAACTTCTGTATGCAATTCTGACTTTGTGGGAACTAGCACCTAGAAGATACTGCCCGCTTACTATCCGTGACAATTTGGAAGATTTTTTCATGGGAGTATGTTACATATACTAAAGAGCATGGTTTATATCTGTCAGCTCAGCCTAAACTTTTTTTCTGTTGCTGATCGATAAGAATATCATGTCAGCATAAGTATTATATCATCCATGTTGACACAGTTTCGATGAATCAAGATACGACTTGTCTAGGTCGTTGCACGTAAAGTACATGGTTTCTAGGGTCAATCAGTATTGGTCCGGTGAAAAATAGTTCTCAATCTTTTTCTTGTTAGATGTTTTCCTAGCCTTTTTCTTTCCCTAGCTATTGCCTTCCTTTGTGATACACAAGGCCTAAAAAAAGGAGGGAGGGAAGAGGAGAAGTGCCATTGGTTGGTAGATAAGACGGATGGTAGATAAGATTCACTTCCTATGACTTATTTTCCAGTTCCAACTGTTGATCACGAGGAAGAGATGGAACACTAAAAAGAGAAGGAAAGAGAAGATGGAACAATTAAAGCATTAGAAAGTAGCAAAGAGTAAATTGATGCAAGTCCATACCTATTCCAATTTAATTCATACCAATCTAAGTCCAGCTTTCAATGGTTAATTTAGATATATTTATGGACATGTGGAGAAATCATTCCAATTTGAGATGTCTTGGAAAGCATTATTTAATATCTTAAATTTTTTTGAGATTGATCTCAATAGTATGCTATGCAAATTAATGCGCTCTCATTTGATGCACAATACTCATTTTGGTAATAGGAAGGTGCAACTATTATTGGTGATGCTTTTTTTTTTTTTTTGTATTTATTAAGATCTTAACTCAATTGACCTTGTAATTATAATTATAGATTTATATTTAGAGCTAAATAAGCTAAGTAGTGAATATTTAAGATTCAAATTCATTTGAGTTGATTTTGGAACACTCTGAAGCGTGCTGACTGTTGGCAAACCACGATACTAATATTGTAGCATTCCAACTGGTAGTTGAAACTCTAGCATAGAATGATTTGCTGGAAAAGTTGAATTGTTCATTTGTGGCCTTCCTTAAATGTCCCAGGTAGAGATTCAGGCTCATTGATTGAAATATCTCACCGAGGCCATTAACATAGAAAAAATTTATGAACATTGACTTGAAACTAGTTGCAGCAACACTCTTCCTATGCATCAAGAGGGAGCAGGGCACCTAACCTTTGTCAAAGTTCTTATCCAAACAATTGGCTGCTTAAGTTGGTTGTAGTAATTAGTTTATTTATTTGTAACTTTATTATTTCAATTATTTGTAGTCTCATATTAAGTTATAATTTATCGGTAGATTTCAATGTGTTGAATTTAACAGTAATTTGTAACTATATTTTGTGCATACCCTACTGTACACTTATATATATGTATTTATGTATTAGATATGACAATGTGCTAAATAGTATTGTGAAAATTCCCACCTTCTCTCTTATTCATTCATCTTCCTGTTTCTTCATTCGGGTTCGAACAAGCTTCTCAGTCTTCTTTGAAAGGAGACTCCCTTTTGAGTCCTTTGATAAGCCTATGGATACAATTTCATTCCCGCAAACACAACACTTGGTTCACATACAGTATCTAACACCAAGACAAGAAAATATATTAATCCTTTAACATCAATGTTATGCATTTCAATTATGTTATTTCCTAAAAATATGTGTTCTACTTGGCAAAAACAATTCTGATTTGCAAAATTTGGTCATTCTAGAAATCTTTACTCTAGTAAATGTTCTACTGCACAACCTTTGTCATGTTTGCCAGTAGGCGTGCATCTCGTGAAGCCCCCCTTGGATTGAGCTGATCAATCAGTTGCTACTCCTATTGTGGATTCAATTTCAGCCTCCTTCTATCCGTTTTCTGGTTGATCTTTTATTCATATTATAACTACTGTTAATTGAGGTTGATCTAGGGGATCCTATTTTTTTTTAGATCAATATACTCTTTCTACTCATCGTAATTAGCTACTCTGACTCGATGCAAATATTATGATGGGGTGGGCTTGTACTTGTCTTGTGTGTTGGCCGTTGCACCTAACATGCACTTTTGTTATATCAGTGGCTTAAAAAATTCCATTTGTAAAGTGTCTCTATACTTTCTTCAATTACATATATATATATATATATATATTTTTCGATCATTCTTTGCAGGGAAGACAAGGTGGATGACAGTGACAATTGAAAACTGAATTTCACACATTGGCTTTGCGAGGTTAGAATCATACGAGGGGCTATCTCATTTTTGGTCTTTGAAAAAGAACTGTCTTCGAAAGTTTCACAAGGAAAAGTTTTTTTTCCTTTTTCTTTTCTAGTTGAGTTTCTTAGTACTTTATTGATTGTAACGGAGTAATCATTGACAACATTTTGCTTTCCGTATGTTCTCTAGATTCTCCATGTTTAGGAGGAATTTTGCTTTCTATTTATTGCTATTATGTCGACATAATTTTGACAATGCCATCTTTGTTTAATTCTGAATTGTAGTACAATATTGGCATTTGCAATAAGGATGATGTCGTGAATTTTAGTTTAACTGAAATGTATTTCGGTTAGAATAGTTCATTCGAAATGTATTTCAGCTAGAAGCTTTTGGATTGAGGACTATTTCCTGGTTGTACTTTATCAGGATTCAACTTTTGCATTAGAATGTTGGTTTAGTTCTTATAAGTAAATAGTTTTATAGTAGCTATGCAGCTGTTTCAATTTGTATCTTTGTTCCTAGTTGACTTTGAACAACTAAAGGCGAAGGCAAGTTGAGTTGACTTAGGTTGTTGATTTGTGCAGGTAGTCAATTGTTGGAAATGCTATATACATATTGATTTTTACCTCTAAAGCTTAAAGGTAAATTATATGAAATAACAATTAAATCTACTATATTATATGAGTTGAATATTGAACTATGAAGCGAGTATACGAGTAGAGATGAGAGTTGCAGAAATGAAAATGTTAAAGGTGAATATATGAACATACAAGAATGAGTAGAATAAGAAATAAAAATATTAGAGAGAATGTTATGATTGTATTTATTGAGATTTTTTTTAAGAGATATGTGTTTAAGATGATATGAGTATATATTTTGTCTAGTTATTTTGATGTGTGATCATGATAAATATGATATTAATTTAGAAAAATAAAAATAAAAAATGACTTAATTAATAATGATAATATATGATAAAATTAATTTAAATATAGATAATGATGATATACTAAGGGATTGAGTTCAATCATATAGAAAAATCTATATACCCGATTAGGGGAATAAAAGTTTGATTGTTGTATTGATTGATGAGGTGTTGAGTAGATTGAAAAAGTACCCATCGAATAGATAAAGTTACTATAATTGCTAATTGAGCTGATTGAAAACTACTCATTGATTGATAAATTTGCTATCTTTTCAATCGATTAACAATTAGTCGTCGGTAAGGTAAAGTTTCCTTATATTGGATTCAATCACTAAAGATGATTTTGGTAGACTTAAATCAAATAGAAGTTAGTCGAAGGTTTTCTTTTTCGAATGTTAATTTGCCAGTATAAATAGAGGTGCAATAAAATCTCGAAATAAAACACTTGAACGCTCTTATGGTCTAATTCTTATAGTGTATTCAACAACTCTATCTAATTGCAGACCTTTGCAGTCAGTCAGTCTCCTATCATCCACTCCAAACTTTTTCCAAACAACTTCATCGTCGTCCCATCGGATCGACCTAATCGATCACCAGTTCTTCTTTGCCAGTAAGAAGACGTTCAACAAAGAGACCGATGAACAAAGCAAGAAGCAAAATGATAAATTATTTGCCTTTTTTATTGTTTTGTTTAATGGCGAGGGACTCTGTTTAGTTTACTCTTCCTATTTATATTGCCACTCTGTTTCCTCCGCAATGATCGTTAGGACTTTGAGAGAATGTCGACGTTGATGATCTTTTTTTCGGCAATTTTCGTCTGTTTGTCGGGTGATTGATCTTTGTTTTTTGATCCTCTCTGTTTTCGGGAGGGTTTGTTGATTCGGGTGTTCCTCTGTTTTCAGGAATCGCGGCGGCGGGGAGGTTTACGGTGGCGAACAACTGCCCGTACGCGGTGTGGCCCGGGGTGCTCTCCGGCGCCGGCGAGGAGATGCTGGCGACGACGGGGTTTGAGCTGCAGAGGGGCGAGTCGCGCGCTGTGGACGCGCCAGCCGGGTGGTCGGGCCGCTTCTGGGGCCGCACGCTTTGCGCCACCGACTCCGCCGGCAAGTTCGCCTGCGTCACCGGCGACTGCGGGTCCGGGGAAGTGGAGTGCTCCGGAAAAGGCGCGGCCCCTCCGGCTACGCTGGCCGAGTTCACGCTCGGCGGCGGCGGGGGGATGGACTTCTACGACGTGAGCCTGGTGGACGGGTACAACGTGCCGATGCTGGTGGCGCCGCAGGGCGGCGGCTGCAACGCGACGGGCTGCGCCGCGGACCTCAACGCCAACTGCCCCGCCGACCTGCGGGTGGCGGCGGCGAGCCACGACGGCGGAGAGAGCGTGGCCTGCAAGAGTGCCTGCGACGCGTTCGGATCGCCGCAGTACTGCTGCAGCGGCGCGTACGCGAGCCCCGACACCTGCAAGCCCACGTCCTACTCCGAGTTCTTCAAGAACGCATGCCCGAGGGCCTACAGCTACGCCTACGACGACGCCACCTCCACCTTCACCTGCGCCACCACCGCCGCCGCCGACTACCTCATCACCTTCTGCCCCAACACCTCAAGGTAGACGCACCCAATCAAATGCAGGTCAACGGTACCTTTGGACTCTTCCCATTAAAAAACATTTTTAAAAAAAATTATCACAAGCCCTCCTCTTTTATTTTTTAACAAAACATTACTCCTTTCCTAATATATATTATTTCATACCATATATATTATTTATTATTATTATATTTTACCATACATATGGATTAAATTTTGAATATGTATGAATAAGATAAGTTTATTCTTATTTACCATAATAATTATTATTGAATAAAATAAATTTATATTATAATAATTATAAAATCATAATTATTTTAATATGAATGTTAGGTGAATAAATTAAATTTATGTTTTAGTAGTTATAATTTAATATCTGTTATAATGTGAATGATAATTGTTATAAAAATCGATCAATTAAAAATATTATAGTTGAAAATAGTCCTATAATTATGTGATAGTAGATGGAGTGGGACATCTTTTATCAACAAAAAAATTGAAAGACGAGCGCCCCTGATGATTAAAAAAGGGAGGGCTCTTTGATTTTTTCCTATATATATGTACTTGCCGAATTTGTCTCCACGAAATGAGCTGTTGGCTAGTGCATGAGGTGTTGTCACAATGAAATTTAGGAGTCATATTTTGACTAGTAGCCAGGTTCCTACCCCTATGTACTAGTCACTGTTCTGACGGGAATACTGGAGACGAGCGTTTCGCCTTTCGCCGCAATATACTTGCCGAACTTCGTTGGCATGGTCGATGAATACAAGTTCGACGGGCGGCGCCGGCATTAAGACAAGCGTGCAGTGGCCACCGGCCCATGCCTGTCCGCAATTTATATATAGATTTATTGCTGTAGTTGCTTGTGGACATCAACCAGGATTCTTAATTATCTGATCATTTTTTTTAATTTTTTTTATTTATTTGACAGCCAAAAGTCGAGTTCGCCGGCGACCAATAGCACGGTGGCCTACGTGGGCGGCGGAGAAACGAGCGGAGCCACGAGATGCATGGCGCGCATGTCGGCGGCGGCCGGGCTCGCCCTCTCCCTTCTTAAGACATGCCTTCTTCTCTTCAGGTAGCGCGGGGCGGCGGGCTGCCGGCGGCCGCCTTGAGTTACAAAAACAGGATCGGAGACGGCACGCCACCTGTTTTTGTCAATTAATGTGGCCGGCAAATCGGATCCGGCCGATGGAATTGGTGAAGAACTCGGAAATCGGATCCGACGATGGATGACGTCGAAAAGCGACGGCATTTGGATGGAGCTTTCTGCTCTTCCATTGGTGATGCATCAGCCTGCTTGGATCTCATAAGATATAAATAAATTAATCAAAAAATATATTATTATATTATTTTTTTATTTTTATTTCAAAAACATACTATTTAAAATTTTAGTATATAAATTATAAAATTTATAATTACAATATATATTTAAAGGATACTTTTGATTGTATTAAGATAACATGTGCTAGCTATTTGGGCACTCTGCAATGTTGTACTTAGTTTGGTTATTATTATTTTTTGGAATAACGAAGGATCGATTAGATGGGGCGAATAAATGATTCATAAGAATTTTTACAAATGAATTTAATTTATCAAGTGTCTATGAGGAAGACTTAGGCATGATTTCTGATGAGCTGTTGGCTAGTGTATGAGGTGTTGTCACAATGAGGTCTAGGGATCAAATCCTGGCTAGTAGTCAGGTTCCTGCCCCCTTATGTATTAATCACTGTTCGGACTGGGTAGATTAGTTTTCATGATTTATCTCCTCCGTGTTAGTCCTGGGATGAACTGGCGAGAACGTTGGGAGCGATTTCGCTTTTTTATCACAATTAGTAGAGGAAGATTCTATGCTGAGGTCTCTTACAAGAAGAAGTCTTAGAAAAGAAAGACCAGAAGGCAATATCTCTTGGCAGACAGAGGAAAATATAAAGATGAGCCTCCCAGCAAACGAAGATTAGTGAGTTTTGAGAGATTACTAACAATTTATTAACTTGGGATTTTGGGATAGATGTGTACCTACAGATGTAATTTTAAGTTAATTCGGTATCGATCGCTAAAAATAAGTGACTTTTTTATATGAATTGAGTTGACTGAAAAAATCTTGACTCAACTCGAGAAAGCATAGTAGTATCGATTGGAAGATAAGGGTTGCAACGACAATCATCTGAGTCAATTAAAAAAGGTTGGGTTGGTTGACTTTGATTTCAGTCGACGGGAAGTATGATTGACTAGCAAATGAGTTTGTAATCTTATCCAGTTGAATCGAGTAGCAGGTATTGAGTTGATTTGAATGAATTTAAGACACATATACTGAGTTGATCGAAGAGTAATTACTATTAGATAATATTTTCTTAAAATACGATTAATTAGGTAATACTGAATCTGAAACGATCATCGACTGCTAGTATAAATCAAAAAGTATTAATGACGAGCAGTCTAGAAATCCAACATCCTGTGATTGCGCATCCTATTTGAAAGAAAAATCCCGTCAAATGAGTCATAATTAGAGATTTAATCATGAATACTTGAATGATAATTTGACGTCCTTCCGATGTATTATAGTCCCGGGATGCCTAGATAAGACTTTCTTGGTGGAAAAAGACGAAACGCTCGCCCCCAGCGCTTCCGCCAATTCGTCTCAAGATCAACACGGAGGAAGTAAATCACGATAGTTACTAGCCTGAATAATGACTAATACATAAGGGAGAATAAGAATTTAATTATTAATCTGGATTTAATCCTCAGACCTTATAATGATAATACTTCATGTATTAGTCATCAACTCATCCTATGAAGATCTAGATAAGACTTTCTTGATCAATATGCTAGTTGACTATTAAAGATTTAAATCATCTTGAATCAATAAAATAGTTATATAAACTTATCTAGTAAGAAGAAAAGCTTATCTAACAAGAGGATCAAATTTTGGTCAAGTGACAAAAAAAAAAAAAAGGCAAGTTAAATATAAAATGTGCCATCTTATTCTCATTCTAATCCATTTGTTTCCCTCTTATCAGCATACCTTGATTCTTTGTACAATGAAATAGGATTTATTCTTTTCCTTGAATTCCACAACCCTTTTAATTTAATGGGTTTTTGATGTGTTTTAAGATTCTACTCTTTATTTATTTATAAGGTTTCTCTATAGCAATTGCATCACTCATCTTCTATTTTATTGAACACAAGTCATGTTTGCTTTGCATTACTCATCTTCTATCTTTATAATTATAAACCTTTCCCTCTTCTCTCAAGTCACCTCCCACTTGAACATGCTGACAGTGATTCTATTTAGTCATCTTAAAACTAGATAGAGAACATTTTCGCAAAGATCCAACATCAAACGCAGCAGAGAGAACATTTCGCATGTCTCAGATATCGATACGCAATGCATAAGTAACTTGAGACAACTGGATAGTATTAGGACTGTATTAAGAGTTGGTTAGTCGAATTAGGTGTTTCATCTGGCTCACCTTTTCTCAGTTATGAAAGAATCCCTTTCCTCCGAATCACCGAGGAAAAGCACAGCAGGGCCAGCCTTTTCGGAGTAATCGTTCTTTAGCGCGGCAATACTTCATCGACTTGCATACAATAGGGTATATACATTGTTGGTAATAGACCTGATCTCTAATGGTGCTCTGGAGCATTCATTACATGAAACAAGGCATCATAAGTCAGATAATATCATAAAGCATTGTTACCTACAGACGATCAGAGTAGAAGAATTTGCGAATTGGAAGGCAGCTAGATAGTATCGTAAAGCTGAATATATGAAACCTTCGCAAATCATCTGCGAGGTGATTTATAACAGGCTATCGAAACTTCAGTTTAAACTTTGTCCCTAAGATCTCACCCATCCACAGCAGTCTTGTTCAGTGAGCATAATCCCTGCAGGTAGGCAGCCACCTGCACATAAGAAATAAAAACCGAAAGAAACATTAGAAGAGATGCAAAACTAAAATGAAACACTTTGAACAAAAAGAGAGTAAAATGGAACAATAAATTTCCGCAGAATATGATCGTGGTGACGACATTGGAATAATCATTTGGAAGTGATAGAAAACCATCAAAAAGAATTCACAATTAACAGTAAAGTAAATCAACCACTGTGTTAGTATTTTGTACAATTCAATTTAAGTCCCACAGTCCATGAAAGACTAATAGGGATAAAAAATTCAGAGAATATTTTAAGATGAAGTTTTAAGAGAATGGGAGCAGTTTTGCAGATTGATGATGACTGAGCAATGATTTAACAACTGAAGTTAAAAAATTAAAAACAAAACGAAACATTTATGTCATTTTTTTTCTTGAATGGAGTAAATAGGGATATCATTGCTAATTCAAGGATCGAAACAATTATCCAAGGATTTCTCCATCTCCAGAGTCTGTTGATGATGATTTCAGCTCAATTTATGGAACTTCCAAGAGAATGGTGCCTCAGGGCCCAAATCCACTACACAATTGATCTTGTTCTACATATCCATGTTGCAGCAGA
>JBBUKS010000304.1:0-13077 GCA_038050645.1 Hedychium gardnerianum
CATGTGCACCTGCTGAGGTGGCATAATCCTGATCACTGATCATATCACACATATTTTGATCAATGATGTGCAGGTGGTCACCTCAACAGGTGCCCATAGTTGTGTAGGATAAGGTGTGTAGGCTAACAGAACTCTCTCTCTCTATATATATATATATATATAAAGATGCATCAACATGGTATACAATTGTCTTAATAAATTTGTGAAATATTACCTTTTTACTGCAGTCTAGTCAAAAGTTAATAATGCTCATTCATTTAGATTGTATCCAACCATTGCATATCAACGTATCCCAGATATGTTTTATTACTTCTAGCACAATAGGATCGATGTTTTCATCTCCTCCTCTTGTTCATCTAGTTATAGATCGACGATATTTGACAATGCTTTGAAATTCTTCTCCTTTTCTGTAAGCTTCATGGATCCTAGTTTGCTTGCTAACCTAGTATGGAAAGGCCATGGATTAATATCAATTACACGCTTTACTCCCATGAAATGACCAACACCATTTTGTGATGAGGTAACACTAACACTCACACTCCTCAATGTTGGTGTAACTGTTGAACTATCCCCACTAGCACCGGTTGAGCCACTTCCATTAACATTAGTTGTACAACAATTTACTGCACATGCTTATGTTCAGCACGTGGAGCACAAAAATGGCTAGAAATTCTGAAGATCTTTGCCATGACTTTCAAATTCATCGTCAATGAGTTATTCAAAAGTTCTATTAAAATCTTCATATTGTTATTGTTGTTTGTATTTGATTTTTTTTTTTGCATAAGTTCCTCCATTGTCCTGAAAGGGAACCTTGGTGCAACAGTAAAGTTGTTACCGTGGAATCTTATAGTCACGGGTTCGAGTCGCGAAAACAACCTCTTGCAATGCAGGGAAAGGCTGCATACAATAGATCGAATGTGGTCTTACCCTTCCTGGGGACTTCGCATTGGTGGGAGCTTCGTACACCGGATTACCCTTTTATAAGTTCATTGTCCGATGGATTTCTCCAAGGACTTTTGAACACTTTGAAATATTTGAGCATTCACAGATTTCGTTGGAGATGTGTGACCTCACTATCACGTCCAATCATACCACAATGTAAGCACTATTAAAAAAAATTTAAGTTGGATTATAAGACTGCAATTTTAGTGTCATTTGTCAACCTATGCATCATTAAAAAGGTTATGAGTATTAAAAAAAATTATTCGCACCAAGTAAATACACTAATATAACTACCATGTCATCCATTCTAAGTAAGCACACTAATAGAATATTTATATAAAATTATTCAATTATTAAAGAATATAGTTATATATACCTATAGTATATGTTATAATATATCATAGCATATATCTCTTATATATTATATAACATAAACATATAACATATGTTATATAATCTAAACATATATTCTATATCTATTCCCAAGTCGCAATTTTGCAATTTAGGAATTTGCGAAATTGCGAGTTCGAATTCAACCAAATTAGTTAATCAATTAATTGTGTTAATTACACTCAACTAGTTGAATCTTAATTTTGATAAAACCTTAAAATCCATAGTCGATTTCTTTTTTAAAAAATAAAGGGTTAAAATGAAATTTTGGTAGAATCAGGGGTTAAAATGGAATGTACCATAAAATCAGTGATTAAATGGAATTTCCTCTAAAATTAATGGTTAAATGAAATTTACCTTAAAATTGATAGGTAAATATAATTTACTAAAAATAAGTGTTCAAATGAAATTTATCCCTTTAATCGGGGGTTAAATGGCATTTATTTAAAACTCAAGGGTTAAATTGAAATATGCATTAAATTAAAATTAGTGGAGCACAGGGGGGGGAAAACATGAACTTGACTTCTCCGTGGCATCAATTGCGACGCCAGCTAATTTTGGCTCACAGTCACTAAATTGCGTCTTTGGAGAGGTCCTTATGAGGCGAAACCCCCTTCGACAACCTTGCGTCTCTCCTTCATCCTCTGGAGTTTTGCTGAGCACTTCCTCTGCCATCCGCTTCCTCAATTCTTCACTGTTGCTAGTATGCATTTCATTCACAATTTCATCCCAATTTATAGCCATTCTTTCTCTCCTCTTTTCCTCCCCGCGACCAACAAAATTATTCTGAGCATCATGCGAGTGATTTCGAGCTGATTGTTTTTCTCCTTCCGTGCCATCTGGAACTGTGATTTGTATCGTCATGCCCTACATGGCACGGGCACACTGTTCTGTCACGGGCTACACAGGAAATTTTGTTTACCCTGTCTTGTTCCCTGTTTCAGTTGGGGAACAAAAAGAGACATTTTGGTTGTTCAACCCAGCTCAGAATTTTATACCATCCATCTTGTTTCACATTTGGACTGCTTTTCTTGAATTATCAGAATCTTTTTATTTCTTGACCATCTTTTTTTTTTATTTTTCTTTATGTAAAATCAGCACTCAGATAAGCCTGTCCCCAATGCAACTCTACAAGTTACAGGTGCTGTTGGTTGGAGACGTGAGGGTCTTTTGTACAAGAAAAATGAGGTGACATTATTAGATCTTTTAACAATCACATCTTAGTATTAGAAATTCTAGTATTAACGCTAATATGCATTAGGTCTTCCTGGACATCGTTGAAAGTGTTAATCTTCTTATGTCCTCCAAAGGTTTGTGTTTATATATTAGCCTAAAGAAGTAAAATTCTCTCAATAATCTCTTGGTTTCGGCTTATACTTTACAGGCAGTGTTCTACGTTGTGATGTGTCTGGAAAGATTCTGATGAAGTGCTTTCTTTCTGGGATGCCTGACCTAAAATTAGGATTAAATGATAAGATTGGTCTTGAAAAGGAATCACAGCTCAAATCCAGGCCTATTAAAAGGTAAATCTGTCAGAATAATGAATTCCTTGAGAACCTTTTATTTAAAAAAAAAAAATTGCTTTGCAAATCAATACTGTGCAACTTTTCATATGGCGTTAAATAGTGTAAAAAAAAGGTATATACATCTTAACATATTTTTACCATTAAGGTATTACTCAATTGTTAATATCTTGTTTTAATATGTATTAATTACATAGAAGTAATATTACTTTTTTAATATTGAAAATGTAGTTTAATTTCATTGTAAAGTTACTGAATTGTGTAAAATTACAAAATACTAAACATGATAAAATATGACGAAATTAATATATTAATCCTGTACTATGATAATAAAAATACAAAATGCAAGATATTATGAATATTATAAAAATTATAAAATGAAAATATTTTATTGAACTAATAAAAATAATAATTTAATATTAATACCTATAGAAATTAAAATTTTCTTTTAGATTTATTCCTTAAATTTGTTTGCACTTTCCAAAAGTAGGGCGTAGTTTGCATATCTTTTTGGAATTATACAGGATCACCGCCATTTTAAATACTAGTATTTAATTATGTATTGACATGTTTGTATAGTTTACATTAATTTCATAGTAATTTGAAGACACCTCATGAAAGTAGATTTTGGAATCCAACTCCCCACCTTCATCGGAAAAATACCTAGCAAAAGTGTTGTATTGAGTAAATATAAGTTTTACCTAACGTCTCATTTTCGTTCCAAAGGTCCCAAACTTCTCTGAGATCTGAAAACATTTGGTCCCAGGAACAACTTTGGTAAACAGGAAAGGGGATAGGAAATAATACCCAAGGCAACCCCTATATTTTCTGTTTGTCAAGGAGCTACCCAGTTGAGTTTTTGGCTCATTTGCCTTGTCCATTCATTATCTTTTCTCATTCTTCTTGTGTTCAAGACACTTTATATGCATAAGGAAACAGTTTGAAAGGAGGGATGAATTAAGGAAACAACTGTCCTTGTGTTTGGCCAAAAACATTTTCAACAGTCTCTTCTACATCAAATGGAAAATAAATAAATAAAGGGGCCCTGCACACTGGGCTGTCTTTTTGCCCTATAGCTTCTGTTCAAGATACTTCTAGTTTTATATGAGAAAAGTAGGAAAAGAAGGTAAAATCAAAATTTGGAAAATAACTATCCTTCCTTTTTGTCAAAAAATTTTTGATCGGTGTCCTCAAACTTGTTAGTCGTGCACTCCACTAAGGCAGCTTACTGTCCTGAGTTTCTCAGTGCCTTCAGCATGATGGTCCATTGAATTTCCAGACACCTTTTTTTTTAAAAAAAATATTGTCAGGATTGAACAAAACACATAATTTAGTGGTGCTCTTTTATGTCTCTTTATTTACTAATTCTCAATGTAAAAAACTTTTCTCGTCAGCATTTTCTATTCTCACATATAGAACTTTACTTTCCATGTTTTATGCTGATGTAAAGTAATATTTATGAGTTTATATCCTCTATATGTTGTTATGTTAGTTTCTTTGCAAGATTATTCATTTTCTTAAGAAGTTAACTGGAAATATTAAACTAGTAGTGTGGCTTGTTAGCAGTTGCAGATTTTCTCTCGAATTTCCTGTGTAGTTTCTTTGTTTAGAGCAGATGTCCATTTTGATGGATGCTTAGGTGTGCAAACAAGTTGTTTTAGAGTTTTTTTGCATGATTGAATTCCAATGATTATTTTTATATGTGATGTAGAATGATTTATTAGTAACCATGTACAAGTTCCATTCTTATTATTCATGATGACGCAATCATCATATCGAGTAATATTAATGTGCCTTGGAATACATATTTATTGAAAGCTCATTTTAGTGTTTGCTTATTTTTTTTGCATCAAATCACCTTTACATGTTTTCTGCATTAGTTTACTATCCTAATTTACTGCTACATAGATTGTGTTATTTGTGAAATTTGACAAAATTTCATTTCTTCTTTTTTTCAGTGGAAAGACCATTGAACTAGATGATGTCACTTTTCATCAATGTGTAAATTTGACGAGGTTCAACTCAGAAAAGACTGTTAGTTTTGTACCTCCTGATGGTGAATTTGAATTGATGAAGTAATCTTTCTGCTTTTGTTTTTTCTATTAAGATATGTTTGCCTTTTGTGTTTCCTGGATGATATTTTGGTCTTGTAGATTTGAGGGTTTAATATTCACTCATCTGCAAATAATCGTCAATGCGCTGCAATGCTTATACTTATCAACAAAAATTGAATAGAGCTAATAAAAAAGGAACGAAATGGGGTGTCGCTATATATATATATATGACCCACAAAATCTTGCATTTGCAGCTTGTATCATACACATGAAGAGTGACAAATGTATTTGCAATTTTCTATTCTTTTATTCTTTCAATTTTATTGTGATTGTTGTGTAAAGTTTGGAGCAGTCTCTAAGACACCCATGATACAAATGATAGTAAGCAGTTCATGTTACATTTTTTATATTGATCATTTCAGGTAGATATCGATTTAATTTTGTAGAATCTCATCCAAAACAAATTATTTTAAAGGAGAATTTGTATGTTCACTATTTGGATGACATTGTTGCAGAGTATATTTGCTAGTGCATTTTGGTAATGTAGCATGGAATCGTAGAGGTCAACTGATAAAGGATGTTCTCAATAACCTTTAGGTATCGTATAACCGAGGGTGTAAATCTTCCATTTCGGGTACTACCAACAATCAAGGAATTGGGTAGAACAAGAATGGAAGTAAACGTCAAGGTTAGTTTCCATTGAAGGTTTGCACATATGAACTTCAATTTTTAATGTGTTCTTTACTATAATCCAGGTTAAAAGTGTATTTGGTGCCAAAATGTTTGCTCTTGGTGTTGTGGTGAAAGTTCCTGTTCCTAAGCAAACTGCAAAAACAAGTTTCCAAGTGACATCTGGTCGAGCCAAGTACAACGCTTCTATAGATTGTTTAGTGTGGAAGTAAGTTTTCATATACTCCTTAAATTTAGTTTTATCGTGATCACTTTGTTTACAAGATATTTTGTACTTTGCTATAAGTGGATGTACAACATGCAAATGGCGTCTTATAAAAGCTAAGACGATGACAACAATTAAACATTTATCCCACTAAGTAGGGTCGGCTGTATGAATCCTCCTACACCATTGGGTTCGATCTCCTATTATATTCTCATCTATATCTAAATGAATTTTATTTTATTTTATCGTTGTTAATCATCTTCATTAGATAGGCAACTAAGAATTCGGACATTATGATAGTTATTTTATCTGTGCAGAAAAAGAACAAGGATTTATTCTTTACCAATATTAATACAAAAAGGATTGCCTGCAATCCACTAAAGACCAAATGACAAATACCTGGCCGTAGCTCTTTTGTCGGAAAGCAGATTCAAAATTACTAACTTGTACCATTCTTTAAACTACTATCATATAGGTCTTTCAAGTATGGAAACCATTTAAATTGCTATTGCTCTGTATTTAAAACGTGCAATTATTTAGTCGTATTATATAGTTGAATGCCTGAAAGAACTGTTCAAACATATGGGTTAAATACTACTCCCAGAAATACAATCAATAAACATTTCCAATTGCAGTTACTGGACAAGGTCATAATAACATCAACGACACTCAAACTCTAACACAATTTATGCCAAACAACACTGGGATTGCAACAGTCACCAAACAAATTGACAAATAGGATTACATCAATCCCAAAACAAATCATCAATGAACCAGATTGAATAATCACACACTAATAATCCAGAAAGAAAATCTACCCACAAATTTGATCCATAGATAAACACCTAATGACTAATTCTCCATCACAGAAAACACAATCCATGAGTTAAACAAGAAAACAGACAACAATGGAACTCAACCAGGACCAAAATCCTCAAAAAGTTATATTTCACAAAAGGGGGAGGACAGAATTGCAACACATAAACAATAGATCTTAAACAGCAAATCTGATCAAAAGCCTGAACACAATGCACACTAATCATAGCTGACCTCACAGATTGGAAAACTTTCTTAACACATGATTGCCCACCCAATTCAATAACCTTTAGATGAAGAAAGATATGGATCTGGCCTTAATCAAAATATTCCAATCTTGAATTGAATCCGCTGAAATTCATTGTCAGTTGCTTCTGCTAACCACCACTAGTCACACATCTCAACACAATCTGAATCAGCAATAGACTAAGCAACAAAAAAATCCAATCACATGGAAAAGGAAAAATCTAACCTTATACATGATCCTAAATTAACTTTGGACCATCTGAGCTCAACAACTTTGCTTCCTCCGCTAACAGTATTTTGATCCAAGCCTAAACAAATTTAATCAAAGTTCAAATTTTAGGTTTTTTATTAACTTCAACTCAAGAATCATTAAGACCTTAGTTATATATGTCATAATAGTTTGTGGTGAAATATAATTATCACTTATAACTGTGGTCTTTCTAACAAAATTAGCTGTTCCTATCTCCTGAGTAGATGGAGGTTGTGAGACAATAAACAGTTACTTTGGTTAGGACCTGACCATGTTATTCAACCAATTCCATCAGCCTGTGTACTTAATTATGCATCTCCTTATCATTGCTCAAGTATAATCAGTTGAGATTCTGCATTACTAACCATTCAGCATAATGTTGAACTTGCAGGATCAAGAAATTTCCTGGACAAACTGAGTCGACCATGAGTGCGGAGGTTGAGTTAATTTCAACAATGGTTGAAAAGAAATCATGGACACGACCACCTATTCAAATGGAATTCCAGGTTCTTCTACCTCATTTTTTTATCATTCCTGATTTCTTTTCCAGTTGCAATTACTGTCATCTTTGTTCATTCCATACCTAAAACAGGGAATAGAGACATTATACATATAAAATTTCAACTTCTCAAAATATTGTATAATTAACCTAATTAGTTTGATTTAGTTGGTTTATCGCTGTCCCACAAACAAAACCAAAATTTTCAACTATTTGTGTAACCAAAACCGTAATTAACTGATAAGTCATTCTTTTCACTTTGCATTTGTGGTTTGGAACTTTGGTCCAGTGTAATTTTTCTGTTTTTGGTTCTTGACACTCACCACTACAAATGTATGACCAGATGAGCATTAAAATATTCATTTATTTGGTCCTCTTAGGCTTCTACGGACTATAGAACTTTCATCTATAAAGATTCGTACTTCAATGTTTTGCTCTCAACCCCCTCCTTGTATGACTACGATTCATGATGTGGATTCTATCAAATCAAGGTATTATATATGGAAGGTTGGAATCCCCAACATTAGGATGGATGGCTATGGATGAAGTCTCTACAGGACTATAGATAGGCTCTATAGATTTATTTTGTCCAGCTTCTCACACTATCATTTGTCTTTTGTATCATATAAATGTGTATCATGTATTTATGTGTGTTTATCCTTTATTCTTAGGTACCAATGTTCACTGCATCAGGTCTGCGGGTCCGCTTTCTGAAGGTACATCTTTGAAATATTTCAATCCCATACACTCTAATTATTTCTTTTTCTAATTATTAACATTTCTGTTTTTTGCAGGTATGGGAGAAAAGTGGTTATAACACAGTTGAATGGGTTCGTTACATCACCAAAGCTGGATCATATGAAATCAGATGTTAGTTTAAGAACTGCTTAGACAGCTAAAACATGACCTTTCGAGGGTGCCAAGTGATTTGGAGCTCGATAGTTCAGGAGTGACAATTCAGATGAAATGATGGATCCATCTTCAAGAATGAGCTCCTAGATATGTGAAAATGTTATGAAATCCTTTGGACGGCCACTGTATTTCCATACAAAAAGATTTAAAAAGAAAAGACTTTTTTTTTTGGTATGATTTTAGTATTTTTGGTTTTGTACTTTTACTTGATTGTCAGATGTTTCAGTTGGATTATTGATTTCTGTTTCTTATATTGTTCAACTGAGGTAAGCGATTTATCATGGCATTATTGACTAATGGTTACGGAGTTGCACTGTAAAAATTCAATGATTTTATTTTTCTTGTTGAACTAAATGAGCAAGTTGGATCTCTCTGTAGCCCTTATTTTTCTCTGGGAATCTGGTTGGAAATGTGCGAATTACCTTTGGTATCATCATTATCAGTCTTAAGGTACGAGGCACAGCAGTTAACTCCTGCAACGATGGTTCGATTCCCTATATATCATATACGCCTAAGGTGCTCAACTTTGGTAATGCTGGGCTATCTCGTGGGGGTTAGAGTATAGTTTTGAATTATAGAGATGTTTATTGGCATTGATAAACTCAATATGTGTTTTTTATATATAATTCAGGTGTTCAATCTTTATCCGATTAATTCTCTTTGATTCGTTTATTAGATAAATTTAAAGTACAGTTTATGCACATTTAGAGATGGATCTTTATGTCCATATTAGGATTTGAACTTATGTTGCAATGACAAAGACACTTTGGCTTCAATTGGGAGGGTGATTTAGCATTTAAATTTAGGCCAACAGAGGACTATTAACAAAAGTATACATCAATCCAGAAGTTACTTAGATATAAAATGCAACTTTGATTAGATAGGTATATATAATTGATTAATTACTAGTCTTAATTCTAAGAAAATTAGCTCACTATCGAGTTATCAACATAAAGAGAATTCTACCATGATTCATATCTTTTTTAGATTAATAACCTAAAATTTATGTCGATAACTTTCATATTCTATACTACATGGGAAAAGTATGTGATGGATTCTTACTTTCATTAGACAATCAACTCCACGTTTTTTTGTTCTTCCATCCCTGGAGGTGCCTCCTCTGTCACCTTCTTTGTTCTTACATTTTCCAGATCTCCTTCTCCTTTACATTATAAGAAAAAAGTCATTTTACGATTGAATTTATATTCTGTCATTCAATTAGAATGGTTTAATATTTAGCGACCGAACAGTCGTTAAATTAAGATAATCTTAAAATTCATCGCAATTATATTTACTACACTTAAACATTAGCGACTAATATTAATCCGTTTCTGCCGACAAGAGAGGAGAGATCGGGAAGAGACGGAGGAGAGAAAGGAGTGAGCAGTGAAGAAATTGAGAAAAATTACGAAGAAAGGACTGAGCAACACAGGAATTTGGGAAAGTAACGCGATCGAAAATTTATTCGGTTATTAAATTAGCCATCGATTGTAAACGACCTACTTTAAAATCAGTGTCTAATTTAATAATCGAATAGATTTTTGATTGTTAATTAGTGATGGGTTTTAAAGTCGGTAATTGTACAATCGATCGTTGAAATTTATAATCGATCATTAAAAATTTTAATGACCAATTCTAAAATCCTTTGTCAATTTACAATGACAGATTTAATCGGTAGCTAATATAACGATCAAAATTAATTCTATCGTTAAATTACGATCAAAAATTATAATAGATCGTTAATTTAACGATTAAAATTATTAAATGATCGTTATTTTATATTAATTAATGATTGAAATTATCATGCTTCGAAAATATACTTGTCCGACGATACAGATGATATCCCTTATGACAATGTGATAGATACTATATGATATAAGTCCACATGACTTACACAAGTCAAAATCCACGTAGATAATAATATCAAAGTGATAAAAATAAGGACATAATGAAAGTACTCAAATGCAAATAACGAAATGTGCGTATCAGCATGGCTTAACATAGCAAGAAAAACATCTAAGATAAGAACCAAATGAAAATTCAAAATCCACTCTAGAGTTCCCTTATTATAATATAAGTGCAAAAATCAAAAGTGCAATAAAGTGCAATGAACCAAAAATGCGAAAAACCCTCAATGTGACGTGAGACAAGCGGACAAGATCTCTCGGCGACTACATATGTCATATATTTGATATCTGAGGAAAACAAATATAAAAGAAGGGGTAGTGAGTCCAAATGATTCTACGAGTATAAAAAAGATAGTGCATGATATCTAAACAATAGGGAGGTCAAAGGACATATAGTCTCAAGGGAAAATATTCTATCAAGTATATGACAAGATACACAAATATAATAAAATCTGTATTAGTACTATTCATAATAACCAAGTAGCATATAAATACTAATAACCAATCTGATAAAGTCCAATAAATGTCACAAATCTATCTCCAACATATGTACCCAATCACAGACATATGCGAGGTATATGTATATAAATATACATCCAACGAGTGCACACCCATCACATGTAAGTGCAAAATACATCATATGCATATGCAATACACATCAAATGCATGTTGATCCCATCGGAGAATCACGTCAACGGGTGAGCCACAGGCGGTGTGCTCCTGCAATTGCGAGCTTCCTAAGTCGCGTCGGTGGAGCTCCAAGCGAGGCCAACGGGAGTTCTCAGCTGATCCTGGATAGACAATAAAGGAACCCTAAGGGGTCAGCAGGACTGCTGAGAGTGATTCCGACAAGGTCCCTCCAACGCTCAAGTTAGTAGAATACAATGGAGTAGTGAAGCAATGCCAGTAGAAGAAAGTCCTTTCTTAATACCTCATCTGACGCTTTTATACTTAATTTCTACTATCTTTCTCCTGTGTCGTCTTAATGATGGAGGTATGGGGGGACTGTATCTCAATGAGAGCTACATCCCACCGTATCTTTTACATATCGTGTACGTGTAACCACAGTGAGGCACATGCTCCACCAAGGTTCTCAGGGTCTGGTCTTTTCCCTGTCCCCTGATAATGGGCTTAGACCTTACAGATTCGGGCCTTAAGTGACTTGGGCTTTACCTAGCCAGGGGGTAAGGGGCTCGCCTCTGGTTTTTCGGGTTCCGGTCGGGGCGTCCAGCTGAAGATGGCCCCGATTGGATATGTTCCCAGACGATGTCTTCCCGGTTGGTGAAGAGGGTCCTAGTCGGGGCGCTCGGTTAAAGATGGCCCCGACTGGGGATAGCCCTGGGTGAAGCATTCCTTAGCATCATTATCGTGGATACGTTCCCGGACGATGCCTTCCCGGTTGGTGAAGAGGGTCCTAGTCGAGGCGCCCGATTGAAGATGACCCCGACTGGGGATAGCCCCGGGCGAAGCATATTCTTGGTTGAAGGAGAGGGTCACAATCGGGGCGCCCGGTTGCAGATGCCCCCGATTGGATAGCCCCGGGCGAAGCATTCCTTAGCATCATTATCGTGGGCCCCTAGGGGGCTTACCTTGACCCCGCATCACAAGCCTTCCGCACAAGTACAGTCGAGAGAGGCGGGAGTCCGACTGACTGGATAGTTGAAGATGTAGAAAAACGTGACTTTGCTTAGGGAAGGCGGTGGCGGCGGGCCATGCGTAATTTGCTTCGAGAGTTGTGCAAATGTCATGCTGTCGTACTTTGACGAGGTAATGGGCATTGATGGGATGTGATGGGGGGGGGGCAGAACCCGAAGCGTCTGTGTCGAAGGCAATGATGCTTTGGGGCGCTTGGGATTTCGGACCAGATCTAGCAGTGGAGGTTATTTCCCGCTCGCTGGGCGCTCGGTTATCCGACGGTGGATACGTTAGGCAAAGGGTATATAACAGTGTGGCCACGTTTCTGCTTGAGTTTTTGTCCGCCTGTGTTCGTCGCGTGTTTGTCTTCGCAACTGTGATCTTCAGCCTCCGACCTTTGTACGCCCCTAGTCTTCATGTAAGTGTCTTGCTTCTCCGTTTTCCTCCGTGTCTAGGGTGTTGGAGTTGGTCATCATGTCCGGGGAGAGCGCTTCGTCGCTATGGTACATGTCGTTGGAGTCGGATTTTAACGGAGGTGACCTGGACCAAATAAGAGCGTCGTATAACATCTCCGACGACCACCGGATAGTGATCCCGAGCGGCCTAGATCGCCCTCACCCTCCTCCCCCCTATTTTGTAATTTTCTTCCGAGGTCATTTGATGAATGAGCTACGCTTCCCGTTCCCTGCATTTTTTTTCTAACGTCTCTGAATACTTCCAGATCCCCCTATCGCAGCTAAGACCCAACTCCTTTAGGTTGTTGTGCGGAGTGGTCATAGTGTTTAGGTTGTACAGAATCTCGCTAGCCCCCCGTGTTTTTCACTATTTCTTCTATTCGAAGAAGATGGAGGATGGGGTTTTTTATTTCATTGCCCGATCGGGCTGTAGTTTTTTGAAAAATTTACACTCGTCGCATAAGGGGTGGAAACCCCAGTTTTTCTATCTCCGTCCCTGACCCAGGTAACTTGGCCGACTGAGTGGCGCGCCGAGCTACCTCCAGTGCCTTCG
>JBBUKS010000325.1:0-33340 GCA_038050645.1 Hedychium gardnerianum
ATTTGTGCAATAAGTCGTGCTGGCACGCAATTTTGTTGATGTATTGGATTGTAGTTGCCTTGTGGTACTTTTTATACTTTATCTGCGTGGTTGTGGTTTCCTATTATGTCTTTTATATTGCTATACATACCCGTGTTGGGTATTTGTGATTAGTTGTAGTATGTATTCAGAAAAATTGTCCGCCGTACAGGGGAGGTGTTGTCCGATTTTCGTCGGATAAATACCCTCCTGGGGCGTGACAAACCTTGACCTATTAGGACTTTCTCACTCATGTCAAGTGTCTGGTCCTTCTTTACCCACTTGGACTTACCCTTGTTTGACCACAGTTAGGACTTTCCTTTGCCTAACCTCAGTTAGAATTTTTCCTTACCTAACCTCAGTTAGGACTTTCGATCACCAAGTGTATGGTCCTCCCTGACCTACTTGGACTTTGCCCTTGCCAACCTTCCCATTGGATTTTTCCTTGCCTAACTCAGTTAGGATTTTCCTTTACCTAACCTCAGTTAGAACTTCCCCTTGCCTAACCATAGTTAGGACTTTCACTTGCCTAACCTCAGCTAGGACTTCCCCTTGCATAACCTCAGTTAAGACTTTCCCTTGCCTAACCTGCAGTTAAATCTTTCACTGCCTAGTCCCACTAGGTCTTTTCTCTTGCCTAACCTCAGTTAGGACTATCCTTTATCAAGTATCTAGTCATCCCTTAACCTACTTGACTTCTCTCTAACATATTGTCAAACATCAAAACTCAAGCTCGAGCCAACCCGAGCTTAGTCAACTTGGTCAACCTTGACCCAAGGACGATTGCACCAACAACACGTTAGCTTTATTTGGTTCGCAGTCTCGTGGCTACTACTCCAAGGCCCACAGTCACTTTGACTGCTTTCGATGGGCAATCACTATTACTTCTCGAAAGAGAAGAAGGTTCATTTCTTTTACAAAGATAGGGTTCGGTAACAATCTTATCGACCCTTAGTACAATTCGTATGAAAAGAAACAACTAAAAGTAGACACAGACAACAAGGTGATACCAAATGCTAGGCTTGTTTGATCTCGTCACGGCGTTGTTGCGTCGTTGTAGCTCAAGCTTAGGGAAGAAGCGCAACTTTTCGAAGTCAGGAACGTGTAGAATCATTCTTAGAATTGATGATCTGAGGCTCTGGTCGAGATCTCCTTTAATAGTTGACTCTGGGCGCCTGGATCGGCTCAGGGCGCCTCCAGCGACACCTATTCGATCCAACTTCGTCTTCTCCCGAGCGCCTGGATCCCTTTCGAGCGCTTGAACTACTGATGTGGCATCATCTAGTCAAAGCTTTACCCTACCTCGTCCTCTTCGTGTTTATCTCATCCAGGGCGCTTGGATCCCTTCCGAGCACCTGGATGCTGACGTGCAACGCCCAATCAGGACGTGCCACCTCATCTGGATGCAAGTTAGATTTCAAGCCTTCAAGGTGCCTGGATCCACTCGGGGCGCTCGGACCTCCGAGCGCTTGAAGTCCCCTGTTTCCGGCCAACTCCTATTCTTAGTTTCCTGCATCACAGTGTTAGCACCAGCAAATAGTAGTATGATTGATAGCTTTCCAAGTTGTTTGGTCTCAACCTAAGGTTTCCCGTGAAAGCTTAGGTTGGACTAACGCCTATTGCTCTCTTTATGAGAGTGTGTCCTCACCATTCTACTCAGGAGAATTTACCTAGTGTCAAACTTTGGTACACCCGACCTGTTTGGACTTTTGCTCAGCTTGATCTTGATCCTCTAGACTTCATGTCTAGTGCCCTCGACCCCAGGGCTTCCTACCTGATGTCCTCGACTCTAAGGCTTCCTGCCTGGTGTCCTCGACCTCAAGGTTTCCTGCCCAATGTCCTCTCGATCTACTAAGACTTTTCGTCCAGTCCCTTCGACTAGGACTTCCTTGCCTAGTCCCTCCTACCAGGACTTTCTTGTCTAGCCTCAACTAAGACTTTCCTGCAAGCTTAATCAAGCACATTAAACCTCAAAATGACTTAACATTTAATCATTTGTCAACATCAAAACTTAGGTTCGATCGTATGATGCTTCTTGCACCAATATTGATTTCTTGGAGACAAAGATCATGTTCTAGCTTAAAGTTAACATAACATTGTAGCATCTCAGAAGAGGCTGAAATAAGTAATGGAGGGCACCGTTGGACTCCTTGCAGTCTTAGAAATCCAGAAGACCTGAAATGGATCTAATCGGATATGTCTAGGTCCATTAGTGAGTTTTGACCTTCATTATTTATTTTGACATCTCCAAAGGTGTTACAATATTATACTAACTTTCAACTAGAATGTAATTCTAGTTGGACCTGATCTGAATCAGATCATGTCCATGACAGTGTTGATTTAAATCTTTTGAATATGAAAAGGAAAAAGAAAATTTTAATTTAATTTAAAATGAAAGAGATTGTTGTATTGAGAGAAGAAAGAAAAAAAATTAATTTTAGCAAGGGGTAAAAATTAAAAAGAGATGTATTTTTTTGAGTATTTTAAATTTCGATGTGTCTTTTAACCATTCTAAATTTTAAGCACGCCAACAATTCCCGAATAAAATTTCAAAATTACTCAAGTCAGTCAAAGAAGAAAAAAAGGCGACTCATACTTCATAATAAATTTTATGATGCATTTTCTTATTTTCTCATTTGAAAATACAAATCACGGACAAAGAATAACATGGTCTTAGCAACAACTATCCTAATGTCATATGACTTTATGTGGTGAATAAAGTGATTAATTTCACAAAAAGATTTTAAACTGAGAATTGTTTATTTTTAATTCTTGCTCTAAGCCTACAACTAACATCTCTAACTTTGGAACTCGTCGGCACTTTTTAGATACACTGACGGGAAAGGTTAAAATTTGCCTGGTTAGACTGATTAGGGTTCTTCGAATTCAATGAAAAATTTAATATATGATTCAAATGGAAAAAAAATATATAAAGAGATTTTTTGAATCAAATTAAATAATCGAATAATTGAATATGGAAATTTTTAAATTAAGATATAAAGATGAATTTAATAGAATCCTATTCATATCTAATTTAAATATCTGATTAAATTAATATATATATATATATATAACTTTCCATTGTAATTAATTAACTGCAAGGTGAAATTGTTTAGGAATATATTTTTCATATTTGAAAGGAAAAATATATATAGTACCACTATCTCATATCAACCGTATTCTAACTTCTAGTTCTATTTACAGTTTTAACTTCTAGTTCTATTTACATCAAATAAGTCTGCTTATATACATTATGGTTATGCTGTTTCTGCTATATATCAATTGAACTCAACTATTAAGTTATATATACATTTTTCCACACTAATGTATATTCAATCTATTTACAGATTATCCCTAAAATAAGGTGACGTTTTGAGTAATATTGGAGAGAGAAAAATGAAATCGTGAAAAGAGATAAATCATACAAAATATTTATCTTAATGAACCCTTTATATGAGAGTGGTCAAATATTCAAAAAGACAGTTTACACATGTTAAAAATTAATTAGATCTATTAAAATAATCATGTAGATACCAACTACGTCAACTTATGAGAACACGTTTTGAGCAATATGATGACAAAAATATAAAACGTTTGCCCCCAGCGCTCTCGCGAACCCGTCCCAGGATGAACACGAAAAAGATAAATCACAAAAATTAATTTACTAACTCAGACAGTGACTAATACATAAAGAAGGACAATAATGCTTAAGGCTATAATCATGGATAATAATAAAATATTTGAATAAGATATAAATATTTAATCTTCCGATGAATATAGAAATGAAAATTAAATATCCAATGAAAATGATATAATAAATAAAATTATGGATGAAAAAAATAAAATTCGATCTAAATTTGATTCATTATCATCCCTAAGTCTAATCCAATTTCTATGGAGTTGTTGTATGTTAAAAGTTAAAAAATAGAATAGATCCCCTAACTCCACCTGATTTGTCGCACGGGCCATGCTAGCTCTACACACGAGACAAGTCCATGTGACCAAACAAAGCCCGAGCAAATTTTTAGCGTGCGCCAGGTTCAACCGAGACCGTGCCAAGTTAGTTTAGATCAAGGTGGTCTGTCCCATTTGACATCACTGCATAAAAAAGAGGGAAAATAACTCAAGTTCATTTCTAACCATAACATTATTTTCTTCACTGATCAGCATTACCATAAAGGCATAAACCTTTGACATTATTCTCAATCAAACTCCAGCGAAAAAGGAAAAAAAGAAAAAGTGAATGACGGTACAATGTCTACAAATACAATCCATAATTCCATAAAGTGAGAGATAGAACTGAATCTTCTCTTCCTGGATTCTCCATAAAGTTCAGCTGCGGTATACGAAGGCCTTTCAAAACATACTCTAAACCTTTTTGTCCTTTTATAACAAATCTACTCTTTCTGATCGTCGATTGGAACGTGAAGGATAGAATTTACATGCGGCAAACATCTCATGAAATTACTAGTATGCAAACAAAACTATCTCCATGTTGTCTCATTTGCATCTGTGAATATAGCATTGTGATGTTCAATGAGGCACTGAATTACTTCAATAGCACCATAATCAGGTGGCAAAACATCATCCAAGGAGATTTGTGAAGATGCATAATCATTGTCATCCTCATCTGATACAAAGTGAAAAAATAAAAGAGCGAGAATATAAGAAAAAAAAGGCCAAACAAGAATATGAGTTTTTTCCCCATAAAAGAGAATTAGAAAAGTTGGTCTTCCAACATCCAATAAGACATTAATCAGTTGATAGCTCAGATTATCAGTTCAATCTATGCTTTGATATGTAGAGCTTAGACAATCTTTGCATCCTATACTCTTTAAGCTCATCCTATTTTTTTCTGCAAGACCCTATTCCTGTATGTACTTGTAATCTCTATTCAGTTGAATCAAAATTGGATGAGCATATATCATGCTCATTCAAAATCCTTTTTCTGGAAAAAAAATGCCTATTCTTCTTGGATGATGCATCTCATTTAACATGTTTTTTTTCTCCAAATTTTTAAATGAACAAAATTGAATATGATGCATCTATTCTTCTTTACGGCATGCCGTACATGCATAGTGTAGGTTAATTGCAATACCTCCCTCAATACCCAAACAAACTTCCCGATAGTACCTCCTGATTTATAAATTTGGAAAGGCAATCCAGAATATACTAGTCAGATGTCCTAGATTTTGTTGTTGTTTTAGACAGCATGAAATAACTTTTGTCTATCACTCAATTAGCAAAATATAAGTGATCAAAGCATGAAGAAATATAATTCTATATTGGGTCATTCGAAGCATATGTTACAGAACTGATTAATAGTGCAGTGGAATATAAGCAGTTGTTTCAGAATCGTTGGGACAAGTTCAAACTATCATAATACCAGGATCTTCTGGCAAGGTTACCAGAGAGATTTATACAATTATTTTTAAAGTTAAAGGTAAATGGTGGTGCAATTAGTTCTGTAAAATAAAAAAATATATATTTTAGATCAACAGAGAAAAATATATGATAGAACTTTGATTGAGAAATCATTATCAAAGCAAAGTCTAAAAAAAGCAATACTGAAGGCATTTTAAGAAGCAATGGTTGCATTTTGATTAAGAAGCAATGCTGAAGACCTGCTTCCCTGACTGTTGGTGCTTATAGTTATAGGTTCTACTTGAAAAATTAGGCCAAAACCAGTTTAAATTGAATAGTTTCTAGAGTGGCAAGTGATTGATTTCACATATATGATATATTGTTGGAATGAAACACCAGTAATCTCTTACACTCTCGTGCGAGTAGAGTTCCAAAACTTACCCAAATAGTCAACCAAAGTGTTCTGGTTCGCAGTCTGCTCCATGGTTGCTGAAGGATCTTTTGATGTATAGAAGAAATGACAGTAGAAATCTGCTCTTGTGTCACCTTTCTGACGCAAAATCACAGGTGTGAGCTCCATTGACAGGCTATGAGCATCCATCTGCATTAAGTAGTTTAGTAAAAGATCAAAATCTCTAGAAGGATATGTAGGAGAAAATTTTCCTACCTAGATTACCATCTAAGATCTCTAGAGTGAGATAAATTAAGTTGCAAAAGCGTATCTTTGTTCTTTGGGGTTTGATTTTTCTCTCTCCTTTGATGGCTACATATGGGTTGAGTGCACAACATATAAGAGGGAAGAAGAGACCTAAACTTTATAGATGTGAAATCATAAAGAACCATATAGAATTGTCGAGGTTTTAGGTTTGGTTATCCATCACATTACTGAGGGAGATGCCTTACTCTAAGATTTGATCACTGTATGAATTGACACTGGGTTTAACTTATCTAGCCCATTTTCATTAAAATCAAAATCAATTATTAATTACAGCGGCATAATCTCCAGTCTAGAGCTATAAAAATCATTTTGAAAGCAAAATAAAAGTAAAGAACAGCAGGCTCCTGATGCCATAGACACTAAACACGCCTTAACAAGAAAAAGACGCATGATAAAGGAAAAAGTGACAGACAACATCACAGAGTAGTTTCTTGTTGCTGCATTAGAACCAGCAGATGTTGTGGCTAATTAATTTGGTATCCAATCACAACTCTTGAAGGACCTCCTGATTTTCTAAAAGTGAAAATACAGTCGTTAAGGCTAAAATCGCTAAATGTCAACAGAAATATGACAATAGAATCGCCTCCAAAGCTCAAGTAAATGAAAAATTTTAAGACAGGCCACAGTAGGGCGGTATTTTTAAATCGTTAAACAGTGAACTGAAGTCAAATCTGATCCAGTTTGGTAGAGAAGCCTGGAGAGATGAAAAAAAAACTGGAAACTGGTAAGTGTGTGTTTTCCGTATATTATGCTTAAAATAAACTTGCAGCTATATTCAACTAGTGTGCGATGATAAGGCATTAAAGCTGATACCTTATACAAGTATTTACTGGCTTTCGTTTTCTTTAAACTAAAATACATAAATTTGAGATTTTTTTCTCAAAAAAAAACAAAAAAAAGAGAAATAATAGCTCAATTTAATTTACTTAATATTTTAAATAATTAAGAAAAATATTTAATATTTTATAAGTAGTCCATATTGTAAAATTGAATTGATTTAATATATATGCATATTGTAATGATTTTTGGATAAATGCTAACATTGTTTGGATATATTTTTGTTTACTTTTTTATATTCTAAAAATATATATCTTAATCATAAATGTTTCTAGAATTCTACAAATATTTTGTTATAAAATTATAAAGTATATTTATAGTATTACTTCTGACTTCAACCAGTTTGATAAATTCAACAAATTGAATCATCAAACTAGAAGCTCCGTTGGTTGGATCTCCAGTCTCTAGTTCTTGAAACATTGCCAAAATCACCTGTAAAATGCATAATGGATCATTGAAGCATAATTCACTACCAAAGAAAAATCAGCTTGTGGCCAAGGTTAATTAGCTAGACCGGTAAATAAATTCTCATCCATTAAATTGACCAAGTTTAGATTCAATCTCTCTGAATTTCCTCTCAAATCTTCCTATATGACGGCAATACTCAAAACTATTAACTTGTTTCAACCCAAAGATCACATGATAAACAAACAGAAGACTATAAATGGGATCATACCTTTATCAGCAATATATATTTTTGGTCTTCCTCCTCTTATTTTTTAACAACTCTCTATGGGGCCACCAAAGTAATTGAGAGGGAGACCTAGCTCTTCTCATACATGTAAAAAAATCCAAAATGACACTTCCATAAAAGTTAATTAGGCTTTTAGGCAGACCCATCCATCACTTCTTGATGAGATGTTACTATAACTCAGTTTGATCACGTCTTGTGGTTTAATTTTGAGTCAATTTATTTAACTTGTTGCTAACAAGACAAAAACAAAACTATTAATTAATGTTTGCCCATTGTTATGGAGAACTTACAAAACTTCATTTGTATTCCACCTAGAGTCAACCATAGTGATGGAGCTTTCAACCTGAGACTTGATGAAACAATGTGGAGATAGGCCTACAATTATGGCAAGATTACAATAGATGGGTGCACCTTGAAAATTTCAGTTCTGCCAAAATACCACTTTCACGCAAAGGTCCCAGTAGGACTCTCAATAATAGTTGCTATTTTGGAACAAGAGGTTATTCTTGTTAGTTTATTCAGCACCAAATTAGTTCTTTTGGTACTTGTATATTTTGATTGTTCAAATTGATTCAATAACCCCATTCAAATTGAAAAAAAAAACATAATATGTGGAGCAGGCTACATAGCAAACTGATACTGCTAACATAAGCCACAAGACGAGGTCTGGCACATGTCCCTGAGAAAAGATGTCATGAAGCAAATTACACCACACTAAGGCTATAACTCCCTTTCACACAATGGGAAAATGGTTGGACTTTGCAGCTGGTGATTCACTAGCAACCACCTACATTATGGTTCTAGAGGCTATTGTAACAATCTGACAAGGCACAAAACAATTCAGCGAGCCCAATTCTCAATACTAGCCTCCTTTAGCTCAGATCCTTTTTGAACCATTTCGAGTAAATCCATTCAGTTGTTGTAAGTTGACCATAAGTTGGTAAGGCAAATTAAAAAAAATCCTCTCAACACTTACCTCATCAGGTGTTCCCCTCTCATATACATAATGGGGCAGCCCTAATCAGAGTGGATCAGTCAAGGCTTCCATTAGAGCAAGTCAAATTATCATCTGCATTTTGCTGTATTAGAGATATTTGGTTACCTTTTTATTTCCTTAAAAGAAGTCAAGTTCATATGAATGGTTTGCCATATAGAAGCATTAAGCATCTCCTAATTAATAAGAGACTCCAAATCCATGCGTTGATTTTAACTATAATAAGTTGTGAAACATCTGGGGCCTTTGGTACCACAGAAACATTCAGGTGCCTTTTGGTAGCACACAAAGGATAGAAGCAAGTATCATCCAACCAAAAATTTGGTGTTGGTGCCATCGTCCTCGGATTAAGGTTGACCAAGTTGACTAAGTTCGGGTTGGCTCGAGCTTGAGTTTCGATGTTTGACAATATATTAGAAAGAAGTCAAGTAGATCAAGGGAAGACCAGATATTTGGCAAGGAAAAATTCTAACTGAGGTTAGGCAAGAAGAAAGACCTAATGGGACTAGGCAGTGGAAGACCTAACTGGAGATTAGGCAAGGGAAATTCCTAACTGTGGTTAGGCAAGGGAAAGTCCTAACTAAGGTTAGTCAAAAGAAGGGAAAGTCCTAACTTAGGTTAGACAAAAGAAAATCCAACGGGAAGATTGGCAAGAGCAAAGTCCAAGTGGGTCAGGAAGGACCAGACACTTGGTGATCAGAAGTCCTAACTGAAGTTAGGCAAGGGGAAGTCCTAATTGAGATTAGGCAAGGGGAAGTCCAAGTGAGTCAAGAAGACCAGACACTTGACATGAGTGAGAAAGTCCCAATAGGTCAAGGTTGACCAGATATTGGGCAACGGAAAGTCCCAACATATCACAATTGACTTAGATGTTGGGCAGAGGAAGTCCTGATAGGTTGAGGTCAACCAAATACCAGGCAAAACCCGAATTCAGGTTTGAGACTGAATTTAGGATTACCAATTGATTGGTAGGAAGTCTCAATCGATTGGTAAATCCTAAATCTGGAATCCAGATTTTAGGGTTGCGCAATTGATTGATGCAATCGATTGGCCTAATCCAATTGATTGGCGTCGTCTGCCAATCGATTGGCAATTGGCGTCGCCTACCAATCGATTGGAAGAAGCCAAAATCGCGAAGGAACAGAAGTTGGGGAATCAATTGAGAGCCTAAATCTCGAGTGCACAGAAGGTTTGTGAATCGATTGGGGCAATCAATTCAGCCTGAGCCAATCGATCAATCGATTGGCCAGAGTAATCGAGTGAACAAAAGGTCTGAATTGATTGGAGCAATCAATTAGAGGCGAACCAATCGATTGGTATTGCTCATCAATCGATTGGACAGCCAAAAAAGAGTCACTATGCAGGCTTTGAACGGTCGAACTGACGTGACAATCGATTAGAGATAAAGTCAATCGATTGGGAAGCGTTTTCTAGCCTGAAAGGAACCCTAGAAAATGGGGTCTCGCGAAGATTTGAATACGCCAGTTCTTGAGAAGTTAGAAGCGAAGTGTTGCTGCATTTCCAACTGATCAAGAGGCATTTCCAAGCAACAAGAGATCAAGCAAGTAAGGTTATTCATTGTAAAATCATTTTCGATTGTATTTTCTTGTATATTTTGTATTTCTTGTTGTATTCTCGTGTTTGAGTTTGTATGAGGCTTCTCCGCCTCCAAAAAGTTTCCGAGAATGAGGCATTCATAGTGGAGCTGTGAGTGTGAGGAGTAGACCCTTGGATTAGTCACCTCAAGGAGGTGGATACCAAGTAAAATCGAAGGCGTTAGCATGTGTTGTCTTCGCTTCGAGTTTTCCCCTGCAAATCAAGTTCAAAGAAGCGAAGTGAGCTACTCACCCCCCCCCTCTAGCTCATACCTGTCCTAACAAGTGGTATCAGAACAAGGCCGCTCTTCACCGGACTAATCGCCGGAAGAAGTAAGAGCTACAGGAAGAACAAGAAGTGAGCCCTAAATTTTCAACAAGTCAAGAACTTATCATCAAAGAAGCTCAACTTCACAATGAAATTCCGAGATGGATTCGGTTACGACATCCGGAAACCTCGACCCTTAGGATTTGGAAGCTTTGATCTTTGGAAATCAAGAATGGAAAATTTCTTAATGATGGATATAGAGCAATGGTTTGCTCTAACGGATGGATTTGAAGCTCTTAGAGATGGCCAAGGAAAAATTCTCAAAATTCTCAAGAAGAAGAAATGGTCTAAGGAGCAAGTTCGAAAATCCGAGGCTCATGAAAAGATAACGAAATTATTGTCTAATATTTTACCTAACGACATCTTGTGCAAGATAGGTCAATATCAAGATGCCAAGGATTCATAGAGCAAGTTGACAAAGCTTCACGAAGATCCAACCTCAACGTCAAGTGAAAATAAATCCAAAGAGGGAGACTCATTAGATGAAGAACTTGAGGATTCGGAGGTTGAGGAAGCCTCCACTTCAAGGATTTAGGGGAAGAGACCATTGACATCAGAACAAAAGAAATCTCGACATCTGGGGCAAATGAAGAAGATAGTGTCATCTCTACGAACGAAGGTATAACAAGCTCGATTCATAAAAATAAAGATCATATCATATGTTTTGAGCGTAGGAAAAAAGGATACTACAATAGCAAGTGTCTCAAATTGAAGAAGAAGAAGGCTCAATTGACACCCAAGTTGAAGGAGAAGCCAAAGGAGGCCGGACTCTTGATACGCAAAGGCAAGGAGTGCATTGTGTGCTTCTTGTGCAATCACAAAAGACATTATCAAAATCAATGTCCAAAAAGGAGGCTTTCAAATAAGAACAAGAGAGGAAACTCACATCAAGGGAAGGTACCATTAGTTAATGGTATTGCTTCATTTCAAAATAATAAGCATGCTAGAAATAAATTTTATCATCTTAGAGCTTGGTATCATGAAAATAGGAAGCATGACAATTCTAATGACAATTATAGATCATATCATGTTAGAACAACTCTACCTAAGGACAGGAAGGTAGAAAACAATTTAGGCAAGAACTATAAGGAAATTAGACACATGCCTAGAAAAAGAAATATCCAAGGAAAAAATGTAAAATCAAAGTTTGAGGAGTTGAGAATTGAAAATCAAGTTTTAAGATCAAGGTTTGATAAATTAGAGAGAACCCTAGAGAAAATGACAAATAATGTCAAAGGGTCAAAAAAAGCAAAACCTAAGCTTAGATAAGCAAGAATCATTCAAGGATAAGAAAGGTTTGGGATACAAACCTAAAGCCAAGGAGAATGTGTCTTCATACCATAGAGTTTCATATAACTATGGAACTAACCTAAGGCTAGGAGTCAAGCCAAGGTTACCAGGGAAGTTATCCTTATAGTTGACCTTGAGGAGACTAGTATGACTAAAGCTTCTAAAAAACCTAGGAAAGTCATTAGGAAGACATCTAGGAAGTTATCTCTAGTGAATACCTAGTGCACCCAAGGAGCACAATAAGTTTTGGGTTCCTAAGAGTGTGTTCTCTACACTCTAGTTGGGTATAGGGTATGTCAATCTTAATTGGATGGGTAGTTAACCCAACTATGGTAAAGTTGACATTTTAGGGCATTTTCAAGGTGTTGTGACATATTGAAAATGAGAAGTTGACTTTTACTCTTGAAGAGTAAAGTGTATCAATAAAATTTGAGGAATTGATTAATCAAAATTGGCATAAATATGATGAAAGTCAAGAGTATGTCATGTTGAGATTTTTGGCACATTCAAGGGAAATAAGATCATCGATGTCAAATTGGATATTTGGCATAGTAAGTAGTTGATAATACTTAGATGGAAAATCTAAATATTTTTCTTTGTGCTATAATTGTCATGCTTTGTGTGCCCTATTACATGTTATGTCATCATATCATACATTCATCTTGCCATGAAAAATGATACATGTCATACATACATCATTTAAGTCAAGATATGATAGATATTTTTTTGAAAATTATGCATTTGATATATGACATAATCATTAACATGCATAAACTTTTAAGTCCTTGTAATCAAGGACAATATGACATTAGTTGACATTTTAGGTAGGATGATTAAAGTTAAAATGCCTAGTTAAGGATGCATGATCGCTTAGTTTAGGGAAAACCTTTTTTATACCTCTCTCAAGAACTTTAGAGTTGACTTGTATGTGTTTTGAGACACATTAAATACAAGTGAGATGTTAGGAGGATAAACAAAACTCAAGATGTTGATTTAGTGCATCTATTTCAGTTTTGGTTTCATCAAAATATATTGATTTTGTGAAGTCCAATTATGAGGAAAGCTAATATACAAGTGATGTGCATTTAGCCCATAGATCATGGTTGAAAATTATTTTTGAAAACCATTTCAAAATCATTTTAAAAAATCTCGATGAAGTCTATTTGTTGATAGGAATCACCATTGATTAGTTAGATACAAAGTTAAGAGTGAAATATTTAAGTTTTCAATGATTTCCAACTTTGTATCATTCTTTGAAAATTAGATGTATTTTCATATAAAAAACTATTTTTCCATGATAGTATATGACATAAGTAATGTCTATGTGAAATTTCATGATTTTTCAAAAATCATAAAATTATTTATGATTTTTTAAATTTTGGTAACAAATTGAAGTTGAAAATTAGAAACAACAATCGATTGGGTTAATCGATTGCTGCACACCAATTGATTGGTTAGTCTCCGAATCAATTGGTGATGAATTTCCGCGAGCATAGAAACTCGTGAAATCGATTAGGTTGATCAATTGGTACGTGCGGCAATCGATTGACGGCTATTGCCAATTGATTAGCATAGGCCAGAATCGATTGGTATCGATTGGTATGTGATATCGATTGGGAGTTTTTTATTTTGACTGAAATAAGTTTATTTCAGTCAGTTAAGCTGCGTTTAGGTCATTTAACTATTCTTAACCATCTGAAATGCTTTGAAAAGTATTTAAGGTTAATTTTCTTGATGAAAATGAGAAAGGAATGGTTAAAGGGGATTAATTTGAAATTAAGGAGGTTTAGATTCAAGGGTGAATTTTTAACCTCATAACTTTGATTTTGGGATTTCCTAAAGGTTTAGGAACTTCAAATCATTATTGGTGCAATGATAGAAGTTAGAGCATGCTTTGAGGGGGAGGTTCATCTTAAAGGCATGAATTGAGGAGATTTGTAGAAGAATGATGAGGATGAGGCAAATTGAAGGGTTGTTTGCTCAAGGTGAGCATTGGAAACAATAAAAGGTATGAGACTTTCATTGGATGTTTGGAGATTAAAGAGAGATGAATCTTAGGAGAAGATTTTTGATGTGTGTCAAAGGGGGAGAATGTAGGGTTTAAGTTAGGAAACCCTCATTCATATTTTGGCATGAGAAGAAGAAAGTTGGGCTTATGAGCTAGCTTAACTTAAACATATTGTCAAACATCAAAAAAAGGGAGATTGTTGGTGCAATCGTCCTCAGGTCAAGGTTGACCAAGTTGACTAAGCTCGGGTTGGCTCGAGCTTGAGTTTCGATGTTTGACAATATTTTAGAGAGAAGTCAAGTAAGTCAAGGGACGACCAGATACTTGGCAAGGGAAAGTCCTAACTGAGGTTAGGCAAGAGGAAAGACCTAGTGAGACTAGGCAGTGGGAGACCTAACCGGAGGTTAAGCAAGGGAAAGTGCTAACTAAGGTTAGGCAAAATAAGAGAAAGTCATAACTGAGATTAGGTAAAGAAAAGTCCAACAAAAAGGTTGGCAAGGGCAAAGTCCAAGCGGGTCAAAGAAAAGTCCTAGCTGAGGTTGGACAAGGGAAAGTCCAAGTGGGTCAAGGAGGACCAGACACTTGATATAAGTGAGAAAGTCCCAATAGGTCAAGGTTGACCAAATATTGGGCAACGGAAAATCCCAACAGGTCACGATTGACTAGATATTGGGCAGAGAAAGTCCTAGTAAGTTGAAGTCAACCAGATACCAAAAAAAACCCGAATTCAGGCTTAAAATGACTGAATTTAGGGTTACCAATTGATTGGTAAACCCTAAACCAAGAATTCGGGTTTTAGGGTTGGGCAATCGATTGGCCTAATCCAATCGATTGGCGTCGCCGATTGGCCGATTGGCGTCGCCTGCCAATCGATTGAAAGAAGCCAAAATCGCGAGGGAACAGAAGTTAGGGAATCGAGGTAATCGATTCAGCCTAAATCTCAAGTGAAAAGAAGGTTTGTGAATCGATTGGGGCAATCGATTCAGCCTGAGCCAATCGATTGGCCAGAGTTCTCGAGTGAACAGAAGACCTTTGAATCGATTGGGGCAATCGATTAGAGGCTAATCAATCGATTGGTATGGCTCACCAATCGATTGGACAACCAAAAAACAGTCGTTCTGTAGGTTTTGAACAGTCGAGTTGACGTGACAATCAATTGGGGGTAAGGCCAATCAATTGGGAGGCATTTTTCAGCTCGAAAGGAATCCTAGAAAAGGGGGTCTCACAAAGATTTGACTACGTCAGTTATTGAGAAGTTAAAAGCGAAGTGTTTCTGCATATCCAACTGATCAAAAGGTATTTCCAAGCAACAAAAGATCAAGCAAGGTTATTCATTGTAAAATCATTTTCGAATGTATTTGCTTGTGTATTTTGTATTTCTTGTTGTATTCTCGTGTTCGAACTTGTATGAGACTTCTCCGCCTCCGAAAAGTTTCCGAGAATGAGGCATTCATAGTGGAGCTGTGAGTGTGAGGAGTGAACCCTTGGATTAGTCATCTCAAGGAGGTGGATACCAAGTAAAATCGAAGGTGTTAGTATTGTGGAGTCTTCGCTTCGAGTTTTCCGCTGTAAATCAAGTTCAAAGAAGGAAAGCGAGCTATTCACCCTCCCCCTCTAGCTCATACCGGTCCTAACATTTGGGACCAAGGTTGTGGAGGCATGGATGATAGAGTATGCCTCTAAATCATGTCATCATCAATATTATCATCATCGTGTTGTCCGAACTATTTGAGGCCATCTACATTAAAGTTACACCTTCAATTTCACCATGAAAAGTTATATTAGTGGTAATATGTAAAATAAGTCTTTAAAATTATGTAATAAAAGATGATGATGATGACGATGACACCAAACCCATTCAACTAAGGATACACAAAGGGACAGTTAACATTATACATGGTGAGGCATTGAGTTGTGATCCATCTTATAAAGGTTAAATTGAACTCCATCATTTGTTAGTATAATTTAAATAAGACTTAGAAAGACAATTCTTAGTACAACTACATTAACTAGTGTCAAATGCAACAAGATTTGAAATCTCATGTTGTGTGGGGTAACACTATTGAAATTACCAGAATTCAATATTGATTGTCTCGAATAGTCTCTTCTTCTCTTGTATCGCCCCTACTAATGACTATCATATCGTGACATCAATCAATACGTTACATTCATATGAGGACACTTCAATTCATGTCGAAATGTCTCAAGTATCGACACAATGTGATGTAAAAATTAAATTATTTTGACAGAGGATTGAATCTTCAACACAAATTGATGCTTCAAAACTTGCCATCATTTGATACACAACACACATTTTGTTATTATCAAGGCGTAATCATAGTCAAGATGTTAATATGTTTGTAATATTTTGTAAGTTATTGTTCTAAAAGTTTAATTCAAATGATTTTTTTTAATTGGTATAGTCTTCTATTTGAAAGTAAACAAGATCAAAACTTTGGAGAACATGAGATTTTAACCTTAGAATGTAGTACCAGCTCTTACTATTGTGGCATTTCTAGTAATTAGATTCAATGACTTGTTACCAAATCAATATATGTACAAAAGACATAACATATTTCCCGTAAAGAATAATCCACCAAGTAGCATTGGATCCTATTCATTTTGGTATCAGGTAGATACACCTATCAATAAGCTAAATCTCATTCTTGTCTCTGATTTGTTTCCTAAAAAGGTAGAAAGTTATCAATTAATGCTTTGAGCTAACTATATTACTGTATGTAAAATAACTCGAGTGGATAAATAAGAGGTTAAAGGATGGTTCAACATGAAATACCAAACAAAAATGAGCTAATGAATCTAGAAAACAATTAATATCTCAATCCAGACTAGTAATTAAATTCATTTCTTTTCAAATTAGAGGCCCTTAAACAATAAAATAGGGTGAAAGTACCACCCATGCCAAACAGGACACCTTCAACTGTTTCATGGCCTTAGGGTATGGCATTTTGTGTACTGGAATAATCCAACAAAAACTAGCAGGTGGTATTGACAGATTACTCTAACAGCTTGTTAGATTCTCCTCAACTAAAGTCATGAATCTTCTTATAAGTTTTTGAAAAAATATAGTTTGTAAATCTTAGATTACCACCACATTAATATGCTAGACCAGTGCCACACATGTTATTCATAGGGGAAAAAAAAAGTAATATGTGCCTTTAATAAACTAGTTCTCAGAACAAAAGGGTATGCTATAGAAACCACCCAATAAGAAAACTAGACGTCACCTTGTTAACCAATGACTTCTGGCTCACTTGGAGAAGCAGAGATGTTGTAAATTCTAGTGTCATAAAATTTGCATTTGGAAGCTTCTTCAAAGCATCTCGGAGCTCACGAATGCTATTCCTTGCATTTCTAATTTCCTGGTATAAAGCAAATGTAGCAAGCGGCTCTGGAAGGCTGGCAAGATAGCACTTGATTAAAGCAGCCACATCAACTGGCCTTGTAGCCTCTGGTAAAGATGCGTTCCAGTCTGCAACATTCAAACCACAGCATGAAATCATTGATCATTTTTCCAACTGACCAAATATCAAAGAGAAGTTTCATGAGGTGCACCTTGGTTGTAAAGTGTAATTAACCGGCAGACAACTTTCCTATTTCCTTCAGTTTGAAACAAGTATTCTGAGTTTAATCCTAATGAAAGTGATGGAAATATAAGTTATTGGAAAATAACAAACTTTTCCAGGGTAGACATCTGAATACACCTGACACAATGAGAGATTCTGCACATTTGACTAATATTTGCGGAACTGGCCTTGTTGACTTCTGTCTTTGCACAGTAACTTCAAGTGGAATCCCAAACACTGAAAGTTCATGGGTGCCATAAGTTAAAGCCTGGGCTTATACCTTAGAAAGGTATAATCTAAACAAACATGCAATCTAAATAAATGAAGATGCACAGCTATGAAATACAATCCGGATAGAGAGATTGTGATTAATGATCATTAATAAAGCTACAAACGCTCCAATTGCAACTACTCTATCAAGTTATCTTGAGAATGTAAACTCAGTATTTTTTATATTCTAGATGAAATCTTGAAACTGTAGAGGCTGAAAAGAGGATCCATAAAATGCTCCTGATTATGCGACCTTTGTTTATAAATAGTGGAACCACTAAAACTATATAAAACAGAGAAACATAGATTATCATAGTACCATCTAACTTTAAGGGTTGTTTGAATAGTGGGTTCATTTGGACTCTCATTCCAACACAATATTTTTCATTGTAATGTGAGGCAACATCACATCTAAGAAATGAAAAAGAAATTAATATGCACAAAAAATTTAAGAATTGAATAAATATTTAAGGGAAATAATAATAATAATAATCCACCTTTGTCCCAACTCACAACTATTTAGTGCTTCTGTCTTTGTCTCAACCCACAACAATTTAGGGCTGAAGAGACAAATCCTATCCCTTCATTAAGCTTTATGCAAGGCAATATCACTTATTATATTCAAATAAACTAAAACAAGCAACTATTCTTCTCTTTAGTTTTCCTACTCCTTCACCTTCCACTCTCATAGATTCAGCTTTTCTAACAATAGATGCTATAACATATTATCCAAAATCTATGCCACTATGAACTACAAAAATAGTTGATAACATAGAAATGTTATAAACAGACATTTAGTTAAGACTCACCATCAGTACCTGCAACTCCCTGCAAATGAAAAAAAGAACATTAGGAATGCAATCAAATGTAAGAAGTTCCCCCATATTGCCAATATGGCATACCTTTTGCCAGCGTTCAATGTTGTTTAAAATGTTCTTACTATGGTCCGTTGTCTTCTTTGCTGCCTGAAAATATGGCAAGTGCAAAATTATGAGCTCAGTCTAGGTTCAGAGTCTAATTGAGCTAACAAATTGGAGAAGAAGAGCTAATAAATTTGTGGAGATGAATATGACAGAGAGTTAAACTGAACAAACCAAATTACTGTATGCACTACTGTGGAGAGAAGGACATGTAAAAGTTCATAGTACTTGGTAGGCCCAGTTTAGCTTTGATAAAAATTGTTAGGGATATGATACTTCTCTAGTGATAATTATCAGAAAAGAAACAGCCACTTAAAAACTGCAGAAGCAAAAACACAAATAACATGATAAAAAAATAGAAACTCACAGAAACAAGAGGAAACAATATCAAAGAAGAAATGTGGATTTTATGTGGTCTTGGTGAACTTGCTAGGTACACAACCACGCAGAAATTTCTATTATGTTGCCATCAAATGTATATATCCAGCATTCAGCATACTACCAGTACACTTCTGTTACATATTCACAACTCTATGCCTGAAATATATTACACCTTTTATAGACCAAGGAATTAAAACCATTCATACCTATCATATTAACGAGATTGCTATGAGACTTGTTCACAACTATCAAGAATCTAGGGTCGAAAATGATAAACTCAGATACATCTAGTTCAGAATCACTTGGCCGAGTCTATTTGGTTGACAAAGCACTGAGTTAACAAAATAAGAAGTCAGTGAAACACCAAGTTGGTGAAACACATGGTTGGGTCAATAAATCAAGAAAGCTAGTCTTTTCAGTAACTGCAGAAATCACTCAGTTGCACCAACACTATCAATTGTGTGCAGACATTGCAACCCCTCCAACCATGGCCCCCTAAACTATGGTAGCCATCACATTGCATAGCATGTCAATCAAACCAGCACCACCAACAACTTCCCTTGGAGATTCATTCCCATACTAAAGTCGTCTTTCTCTCAAATTTGCTCATGTACCTTGACTTTTTTTTTGGTACCTCTTAATACTAACCATGGAGACAAACTGAGGCTCTCTAGATCCCTCAGTTATGCAACTATCTTATATAAATGGCATACCCAGCTGACAGTGAAACCAAAGGGTAAATGTAGTGAGTGATATTCTTAATTTTGGTGTCTCCACCCAGATTTGCATCAATAAAGTCAGGTCATCTTATATTACTCAATGGACTCTAAGGCACCTCTCAAATAGCAACAAATTCACTTCACCTCCTTCCAATTTTGCTTTACTAAATTTACTGTATGCATGCTTACAACTCACTCAGAAACCGCCTTTTGCAAAGCAAGGTAAGACTGCGTACAATAGACCCTTATCCGGAACCCCGCATTGATAGGAGCTTCGTGCACCGGGCTACCCATGCTTACAACTCACTCAAATTGTGATGTCTAGTATTACACATCATGGGGCAGATTAGATTGCAAACTTCTGACTGAAGCAGAGGGAACTCGTACACATGTTGTCTAGGACTTTGTCTATCTTGAGTGCTCATCCTTCAACAATCTAAAAGATCAGCTAAAGGAGTTGTGACCGAGCTTGAATCATGATCTGAACCATTTTAACACCTTTCAATATATATTAATATTACCACTAATAGCTTTAAATTTCTTGCTAAGCTCTCAAAAATAAATTCTTTGCACGACAATCTGCATTGTTGCCTCCCAAATCCATTGCAAACTCAGTTAAGAAGTGCACCTTCAACCTTTCGGATATAATCTGCTGTGATATTTTGGTCCACTTGGCATCTCATAAGATTTTTTATTTAAGAATTTATCAAACATCATATACCATTATTTTGGGACTTGTTTCAGATTGTACAAGCACTTGTTCAACTAGGTTTTCTTTGTCATGAATTGAGTGCTTTTTGAATTGTACCATATGTTCTCAAATTATCATTGAGAAATGTAATTTTGGCAACTATGTACAAGTTCACAATTGTCATATCACTTGCCCCCATGGGTGTAACCGAATTGGTACTCAGGTAGTAGAATTGCATCACAGGAGCAAGGTTTGAATGCCTTGGGGTTCATTCCCTTAGGGAATAAGTTCCTCCCACCTAGGAGGTCACTCGGTACCCTGATTTCTCTCCCTTCCACAAGACCTTGGGGCGAATAGTGAAAGTGCGCCTGGGGTGAGAGTTATCCCCCTTCTTCTTTTTTTTTGCATCACAATTGTCATATAACTTAGTATCAACCAAATAGTGACTATGTTAACAAACAAATATTTTAGTGAAGTAGGTATCTTGTATCTATTGAGAGTGTATGAAAACCAAGCTTGCCTTGTGTCTCTTCCTAGTCCTATGCTACTTGGGCCCGGCTATAAGCATCCATGGTAGTCAAAATTGCTATCAAGAACCTAGGATCTTATGATCCTATGATCCAAACTGACCTCAAGTCCTCAGTAATCTAGATCCCAAGTAGCATATAAATTGGGATAGGATCTTATAATCCTATGATTTTATCCTATACCTAGTTATCGTTCCTACATAGTATCTAGGTCCCAACAACCTTTATTAAAATATATTTCCATTCAAGAACGATCTACATTTACTATAAAACATAATTTCTTTATGACGTATCATCTAAAAAAGTTTTCACCTATATAAGATTCTTTTTAACTCTAAAGTAAAATAATCCCTTTTAATTATTATCATTATTATTATCATTATCATTCATCTTTAACTATCATTCCTTTAATGATTTATAATTAACATCCATCTTATCAAAGTTTCTACTTGAAACATAAAGATGGGAATCCTTTAAGGATTTATTGTATTTTTAATATATTTATTATATCAATAATTTTATTTATGCTTCATGATATTGAAATGACAGTGTTTAAAATGTTGATACTAATATTATATATTGAAAGTTAATACATATGTTAAATTATAAAAATTAACTATAGTCTTAAAATATTTTTATTAAATCATAGGATCTTGTAAACCTAGACTTCGATAGACTCCTCCCCGTTCCTAGGTAGAATCTCCAACTTTGAGAGTATCTGGCATGGGTGTGGATTTCAGTGTTTGATACAACTATTTTTATAAATGTTTACACATGATTAATAAAAAATATTGTGTTAGTTGATAGATCAAGGATGTCACTAAATGACTACAATTGTACAAGAGTCATGTGAGTCATGTTAGGTTGAGGAAGTTGCCTAGCACCAACCAAACACCCCAATATTGATGTGCAACCCTTGAATCCTCAACTAGCTACTAAGGTATTTGACTCCTGAAATGTTCAATGGAGCATCAAATTGCATTGTGTTCCAGTAAGACTCCAATACATCCAACATCATCATCAAGCCATGTGTCTAAACTATTTGAAATTGGGTGTACCATTAAACTCTATACCAACAATGTCAGTAGTAATGTTCAAATCATTAAAGATTAAGCTTTATTCCATTAACTAAATTTCTCTTTGGTCCTTCTTTACTCATTAAGCATACTACTCTAATTGATTCAAGTTTTCTATATAGGAACTATTATCGCATCAGTACCTTGGGTACTAATGGTAATCAAAAGGTTAACCAAGCATAATAAAGAGTATGGGTTGTACCATTCCTACAACATTGAATAATGCATATACCCAACCTTACACGGACCTATGCGAGTTTTACCTCTTCAACCCTCAACTTCCCAATGACAGCCTTTTTTTTTGTCTCTTCTATACCCTTTCTTAGAAGTTCTCCCGTGGAAGTAGCAGCAGAGAGGAAACTCTGCTGAATGCTCTCTCCAGATGCAGTTGGAGTCTGCTGCTCCCTTGATTGTTGTATGAGAGTCCATCTATTCTTCAAAAGTGACCCAACTTTCCCCGCTGCATCTGCAACGTTCACCCCTGCGTTCTTGGCCAAAGTCCCAGCTGATTGCCCAGCTTGCTTAAGCCTCACTCCTGCAACAAAGGCACACCCAAAATCTGGCATCAAGTGAATGATCACGTACCCACCCCTAATTTTAGCACGTGAAGATGGGCAAGAAGTACCTGAGGAAGAGAAAAATCCGGACGCTTTCTCACGCCACTGTGAGGAAACTTCTGGTGGCATAGTGGCCGGCGACCAGAACAAATCTTCAAATACAACGATCTAGAAAATTAATAACAGTCAAGAATCAAAAACTAAATCTCGAACCCGAAAACAAAGAAGGCCAGGTAGATGTTGACTAAAAAACGCTGCAGCTTGGATGAAACATCAAGCCTAAAGTCTGAATCCGTAGACACTATTATATCTAGTTCAAACAAAGGATCGATCTGTGCTATAAACGAGATTGGAAACTTTGCTCATACTTCCTCGGGCTTCGATTTCTCCGGCGACGGAAATGAAAAAGAGGCGGAACGGCGGGGCGGATCGAGGGAGGAAAACTGGAAACGTCAATGGGTGAAGTCGAAGGGTGTAGAGAACTGTCCATCTCTTCTTTAATAAATTTAATGCATGATTCAGTCAGGCCAATCAAGACAAGAGTGAGATTCCTCATCTTTTTTTTCTTTGTTAAAAGAAATAAATTTTTTTATTAAAATAAAATAAACTACGGAACTTTCGCTTCCGCCGCACAGTGATTGGCCTTCCAGGCTTCCACCTCTTCTGTACCTCAACTTTATTTTAATTGTTTGCTGACTGTAAAATTAAATATTTGGAGTTGTATTTATAATTTGGTAATTTAATAAAGAATTATTATAATCTTACTGAATATTTTAAAAACATAAAATTTATTTTATAATTTACTTACTATTTTTTAAAATGTCGCTTTGCCTAATTCACAATTTCTTATGACAATCAAATATTAATGAATTAAATATTTATTAACTATTAATTATTATAATCTTAATGAATGCCATTTTAATCAACTATTAATCATTAAATATTTTTACAAATCACATTTTTTATAAATTGTAAAGTGCATAAAAATAAAATAAAGAAGAATAAACATCGGCAAATTTAGGAAGCATTAGATAATTTTTAATAAAATATTTTATAGAGCTCAAAATCTTTAAAAATGATGTGCATTGAAAATTAGCCAAATAATTAATCTATTTTTAATTTAATACTAATTTAAATATAAATTAATGAATAATTTTAGTTGTTTATTTAAAAATAAATGCTTGGATAGCTACTTGACTTATAAGCATCAAGATAAAATCTATCCAAACCTAAAAAACAATAATTGGACAATGACAAAGACACAAGCAAGAGAATTTTTTTTTTATTTTTTAATATAGTTATCCAAGCTCAACATGATTAATCTTAAAAATGGATGATCTTATAAACAATTTATACACATTCAGAAATATACTTTTAAAAAACTTATTTTATTTAAATTTAATCTTAATTTTTTTATTATTTTGTAAATATTTTTATCATTGCATCATACGAAGTAGGAGCCATAGAGGAGCATTTTTTATCATTGCAGGAGTCGATCCCTAGAGTAACATTGTTTGTGGTAATCCTCGCTATGCGTCTTTTACCTGTGTACTTGTATTTACTTCTTTCCATAGTTGCTGATGTGACGGTTTCATTTGTTTTTTTTAAGAGAGGAGCATTTTTGAGCTTCCGAGTTAACGCACATAGTAAAAGTATTTCGGATGCACACAAGAGACCATAGTTCGATCCTTTACTGGGACATGAGCCGGCGTCGAATTTTGATAGAAAACCTGTGTTGGGCGACCTCGGTCTGAATTACCCACATGCAAAAAAAATACTGAGATTTTATCTTAGCAAGCAGAGTATTAAGTTTAGCATTAGAACTGCCTTATAGGGATAATGAAGAATACGGAGATCGACTATCGACATATTACTACGAGCATTTTTTAGATGTACTCGATGGGTAAACTAAGGGAGAGGGTTGTCTGCTTCAAAGTAGAATCGACCCTAAGATGGTCCAAGTGGGGCCCTTGCACAGGGCCCCAACTTTTTTTTATTTTAGTAATTAAAAAAAAAGTAAATGTCACGCTACCTCCGTGTATTCTTTCTAACCCTATTTGCTTTTTTTTGTTCATTTTTTGTTGGTGTCCGGAAGAGGGACGACGACGACGACGCGACGCTTTCTTCTTCACCGGACGATGAACTTACTGACGGCACTTTCACTAACTTTTCACCAAACCTGAGGTAATTTTCTTCTCCAAATTAAGCTTCTTCTCCGGTCGCATGTGAGTGGGTCGTTTGGTGATATTTATCTAGGTTTATGACTTGTGAGATTGTAGTTGATTCCACTTGCATTCTACTTTTTCTTTTCTGCATGCTAGCTTACATTCTACTTGTTCTTTTAAATTTTAATTAAGTTGTTTATTTCCATTTATTCCATATGTTGCCTTGCTCCAGTCTCCATTTGGTGGAATTGCTCATGATAGTATTCTTTTAGTTTTACAATACAATAATAGGAAAAAAATTACATTTATTATTATTTTTTGCCACATAACACTTTTCAATTATTTTTTTGCCATACATGTGATTTAAAATAGTTCATGGATCAAAAGTTAAGAGGAAATGTGGAGCTTAGGTCGACTATAGACACCTAGTTTAAAATATCAATTAGGCATCAATACTTAAATTAGTTTAATGGTGGCCTAAGGACTTTGGATATTAAAATCAATGAATCATTTATTAATTTTGGTGTGTTCCTTGCTACTAGAGCCTTAGAGGCAGGCCACTAAGGCTAAATCTGATTTATGTAACATATGGGGAAGGTGATTAAAACACGAACAAGAACATATATTGCAAATAATGAAATAATATTCATATTTTCTTAACTTAATTTATGTTCAAAGACTCCAAAACATACTCAGTTACTCATAATAATTAATTCATAGGTTAAAAAGGACGTAGGGATTCTACCAACTTGCTGTTTGTATTAGTTAAATTAAATTTAATTAGGTTTTGTCAGAAAGAGATCATTGTTGTGAGGCTTGTATTCTTATGCTACGATATAATGCAATCTTTTCTTATGTGTGTGCATGCCTAAATTCAAGAGTTCTATCATTCAAAACACTAAAGAAGCTAAATTCTTTTATGTAATATTTAATTGTACTCTTGATATTAATAACCAAGAGTAAATAATTTTAGTTATAAGATGTGTTGATATTTCTACAAACTCAATGAAAATAAAAGAATATTTTTTTGGATTTTTGAAAGTAGATGATACAATAGGACAATGATTGTTTGAAAAATTACAAAATGTATTGAAAAGTTTTGATCTTGATATTGATAATGTAAGAGGGCAAGGATATGATAATGAGACAAATATGAAAGGAAGACACTAAGGCGTACAAAAAAACTATTGGATATAAATCCTAGAGCATTATACACTCCATGTGATTGTCATTGTTTGAATTTAACACTTTATGATATTGTAAATTCTTGTGAAAAAGGGAAATTTTTTTTTGGAGTAATATAACGGATTTATATAATATTTTCTCATTCTACAAAGAAGTGAAAGATTTTGATAGATCATGTGATGATAAAAGATTTAACTCTCAAATCATTGTCAATCACTCGATGGAAAAGCCGTATTGAAAGTGTGAAAGCAATGGTACTTCAGGCTCAATAAATCAAAGAAGCTTTACTTCAAGTTGCAGAAGAAAAAGACATTGACTCTAAAATAAGAAGTGAAGCTAAGTCTTTGCAACATTTGAATTTAGAAATTTTGAATTTTTAGTGGGTATGATTATTTAGTATGACATATTGGGTAAAATTAACATTATTAGCAAAAGCTTACAATCTAAAAACATGCTTATTAACTTTACTATGACCAAGGTTAAGGGGTTAATTATTTCGTTTGAAGAGTACAGAGAATATGAATTTGGACAAGCCATTAATACAACAAAAGAACTTGCTTCAATAATGAAGATTGATCATATTTTTAATTTTGATGAGGTTATATGTGAATATGAGTCTTCCAAAGTACCTCAAGAATCTGTAGCTTTTAGAGTTCATTATTTATGATATATAGTAGATCAAATAATTGGGTCATTGAAGAAATTTTTTGAGTAATATAAGGAATACAAGAATCTTTCAAGAAACTACAAAGAAAAGAGATCACAAGACAAGGTGTTTCAAATTTGGATGAAGATGATTTATATCAAGAATTAAAAATCATACAGCATATTTTACCAAAGGAAACAAAAATAGCAAGTGAAATATTAATCTTTTTGCAAAGAATAAATTATTTTTTGAATTCATTCATTGCATACAGGATATTATTGATTATTTCGATGACTGTTGCATTTGTGGAAAGAAGTTTTTCTAAATCGAAATTGTTGAAATCTTGTGTGAGATTAACCATGACTCAAATAAGATTGAATGCATTAGCTATGATTTCGGTTGAGAGTGAGTTTTTAAAAAAACTTAATTATGAAAGATTAATTTATGATTTTAGATAAAAATACAAGAAGATCAATTTTCATAGTTAATTGTAATAGTTATTTTTCATTTTGATATAATGATACTGATGATTAGTAATATGGATCATAATATTTTTTATTATTATAAATATGAATTTATAAGTTCTATTAATGAAATTATTTTTATAATGTCGATTTTATTATTTTTTATATTAATATAAAGGGTCATTTTTTTTCCATCGGACTCTCAAAACCTAAGGTCGACCTGCAACATGCATGTGGTTGGTGTTAGGGATACAAATGAATCGAATCGAATCGAATAATATGAAAATATTGATATTTAAGTTCGAGCTCGAAAATATATATGATATTTGAAGTTCAATTCGAAGTTCGAAAATATAAATAAGTTTGGCTCGAGCTTGATTCGAAATGAAATTCGGACTCGAGTTCGATTCGAATTGTTCGAATTTCGATTCGAAGATGTTCGAACTATAATTCGAAATGACTTAAATTCGAATTCGATTCGAATTATTCGAACCTTAATTTGAATATATTTAAGTTAAAATTATGTAAAAATAATTAGAATTCGATTAAAGTTCGGCTCGCGAGCAATTGAGCAAAATAATATAGGTTCGAATTTGATTCGAAAAAATTATCGAACCTATTCGAATTCGGCTCGAATTCGATAATTTCAAATATGAATAAAATATTTTTCGAGTCAAATCGAAAAACTCACGAATCGAGTCGATTCGTTTACATCCCAAGACTTGTGCGGGAGTTTTTGTTTGCAGACGAAACAACCACATGCGCGGTTATTTATTCCTAACAACTATTACCTAATCCAAAGCTATCTCTTTTCTCGTGTATTATATCACCACGAACATGGGTCGCCCACGGCTACTCGTGGACTTTTTTTTCGACATACATAGCCCACGACCATCTAGGCCAAAATTTTCTTTTAAGTTAACGCCTGCACATATCCTGATAGAGAATCGAACTGCGATACTCTCAAGATCTCCTTTACTATGGCATCAAGTCCGAGAGCATATCTCATGTTTTTCTTTTTTTTAAACTAGTATTACGTATTTAATTATAAAATACGATGAATAATAATGATTGTCATGTGAAAGCAAAGGATCAATATTTTAATTGACATGAAAATCAAAATTCTTAATAAGTCAACCAAAGCAAATAATTAATGAGAAGTTGAATGATAGAATGATAATAAGAAGCGACTAAATCGATGGGATATCTCTGATCTTAGAGTTTGGTTTTTTTATATTTATCCAGTTAAATATTCCCGAATTCTAGAGCTTTGCTATCTTACCATTTGTTAACCTCTCTATTAAAATTAATAAATTTTAAAAGTCACTATCATGTATGATTTATAAAAAAATATCACTCGTGACTTAAATATAGGGATTATAAAAAATTTATAAAAAGTCCCGCTCCATCGTGCACGGATATATTCTCTTTGTTCGCTTAAACGCATGCACCATTACAGTTCATCTTTCCTGCTTTTCACTACACTAATGATTGCACCTAGACCTCCTAACCTAACCTGCTTACTAACATTCGGTTCTCCCGGTTCTGGGTTCTGCATTTTCTCCATCAAAGTCTTCTCCCTGTTCTGTGTTCTGCATTTCCTCCATCTAAGTCTTCTTCCAGTTAAGTAAGTTCTAAGCCAACCAACTGACGCTTCGGACTTCACCGATTTACGATCATATATACATCAAACAATGTTGGAGAATAAAAAGCTTGATCTAAATCTGATCCAAAATTATCGCTCGCTGTGTTTTCTGATCATCTATATAAGATTGCTTTATCCATCGCGTACCAAACGTGTCTCCCAGAACAATTTCCTTGTTCTCCATGTCGACCGACGATGTGGCCGTGGTAATGGTTCCGCTTCCGGCGCAGGGTCATCTAAACCAGTTCCTCCACCTCTCCAGCGTCCTCGTCTCCTGCGGCCTCGCCGTTCACTACGTCGGCTCCGCCACCCATAATCGTCAGGTTCGTGAACGCGCCCAGAACAGCCGCGGCAGCGCCGGCGGGGTCTACTTCCATGACCTCCCGCTGCCTCACTTCTCCTCCCCTGCACCGACTTACGACGCCGGTGTCAACTTTCCTGTCCATCTTCAGCCCGCCTTCGACGCCGTTCTCCACGTGTTCACTCCTCTCGCCGACTTCCTCCGCTCTCTCGCCGCATCCTCCCGCCGCGTTGTTCTCATCCATGACTCGTCCATGACGTTCACGTCTGTCGCAGGCGACTCCCTCCCCAACGTCGAGAGCTTCTGCTTCCACACTATCTCCGCCATCTCTGGCTTCTTATACCGCTGGGAGGGGAGTGGAATGCCACTGGAGGCGGTGATCGAACATTTGAAGCTTCCCCGTGTGTCTAACGAAGGTTGCATAACAGAGGAATTCAAGTACTTCGTCCATAGCCAAAGGAACATGTTGGCCGCCGATGAAGGTCGGCTTTTGAACACGTGCCAGGCGATCGAGGGCCTGTTCATCGACTTGATGGCGCGCGAGCCAGGGTGGGAGGGCAAGAAGACCTTCGCCATCGGGCCGCTGCACCAGGCCGCCGCGAGCGGAAACAGGGGAGTTCGGCACGGTTGCGTGGAGTGGCTGGATCAGCAGCCGCTGGGCTCGGTCCTCTACGTCTCGTTCGGCACCACGTCGACTTTCTCGGACGAGCAGGTGGCGGAGCTGGCGGCGGGGTTGGAAGCTAGCGGGAGGCGGTTCTTATGGGTCCTTCGGGACGCCGACCGGTGCGACATTTTCTCGGAGGATGCGGAGAACAAGAGGCTGCCTCCCGAGTTCTACACGCGGGTGGAGGGGCGGGGGTTGGTGGTGCGGGGCTGGGCGCCGCAGGTGGAGATCCTATCGCACCCGGCGACGGGAGGGTTCATGAGCCACTGCGGGTGGAACTCGTGCATCGAGAGCTTCGCCGCCGGCGTGCCGATCCTGGCGTGGCCGATGCACTCGGACCAACCACGCAACGCGTTGCTGGTGACGCACGTGCTTCGGGTCGGGTTCCCGGCGCGTAATTGGGAAACGCGAACTGAGCTGGTGCCAACGGAGGCTGTCAGGGATGCCGTGGAACGGCTGATGGGCGAAGAGGGAGAGGAGGTGAGGCGGCGGGCGAGGGAGCTTGCGGCGGAGGTGAAGCAGTCCACGTCGGAGGGTGGCAGCTCCAAGGTCGATCTGGACGCCTTCGTGGCGCATATCGTCAGGTGAATGTTGGCATGGTCCGGCAAACGTGGCTCAGGGAACATTGATTTCCTCTATATAAAATTCGGAGCCATTTAAAAATTGCAATCGAATAATTTTTTTTTTATCATTTCTTTAAAATAATAATAATATAATGGTAGTGCTACGTGGTAATCGATGTATTCCATACTGTTTTTTCCCAAACGACAAAATAGTGCGTGAATCAAGAAAATATTTCTAATAGAACTTTATATATTATAATATTAATAATTAAAATTCATTAAAAATAAAAAACAAAAATAATGTCATTTAGATGTGTATAATTTGATGCTCCACGTAACATCATACTAAAACAATCATAATTACGCCTCCATCACATGTAAAGGGAAGGCGTTTCAATAGATTAGGGGTTTGTGTCAAACGGGCTGCATATGGACAGGACCGGCACAATACATTCAAATGACTACAAATGGATGGAAAAACGATTTTTTTTTATTTTTAAAAACCCTTGTAAATATTAAAAATTACTGTCACAATTTTTTTTTTCAGATGGCCGAATAGCAAGTCTGGAAAACCATTTTCTGATCTGATTATACTATTAGAATTGTAACATAATTCTGATCTGTTTACTAACTTTTGGATCTCTAATTTGTATTCTCTTTGTGGTAAAAAGACGAAACGTTTGTTCCCAGTGCTTCCGTCAATTCATCTCAGGATCAATACGAAAGAGATAAATTACGAGGACTAATCTAACCAACCCGAATAATAACTAATGAATAATCTAATTTTTATTCTCACATCCATGGACACAAGCACAGACGTGAAAGCCACGAGATTTAGCTGCCGTAAGTGAACCAAACATAAGAAGACATGCATGCATTTGAAGGCATGCAGGTGGGGAAGTATGGCACTTTGTTGATGAGCTCAATTAATGAGGTTCTGTCGATAGCCTTAATTTGGAGGAAACAAGAAAAAGATCAAGGTTCATGGTCTCATCCACGTCAGTCCACATCAGTATGTTTCACGGAGTTGTCCTAGAAGAAGAATGACAGAACAATAATGCATGTCAGTGCAGTGTTTGACATTTGACATTACGTTATTGCTTTTTTGTTTTTTAAGCATTTAACCGAACTGTGCATTTGATTTTGCGACGTACTTAATTTTAATTTTATTGAACATTTTATAATAAAAAACGTTATTCTCAATATAATATATTATGATGATTGACAATATGAGTATAATAAAAAAATTGAGTTGAGAATATAAAAATTTATTTAAAGTGATTTAGATATAAAATTCATAAAAGATTGTATTACTGATCTTCCTGAGATCAACAATAATGTATTGTTAGTCTTATGAAAACCAATAATAATATGTTGTTAATCTTCATAAGATCAATAATAATGTGTTATCGATCTTAAGAAGATCAACAACACATGTTGCTAATAGTTAGAAGATCAATAATAATATGTTGTTGTTGATTTTCTGAAAATCACATGAAGACCAGCAATATTATTTTTGTAAATTCTAGGTTTATTAGTTGGTTTCGTTTCAAAAATAATTAATGGATCTAAAAATATTCAAATTACTCCAAACAAATTTTTATATGTTCGGCTCAATTTTTTTTTATACTCATGCCGTTAAATATCATCGGCTCAATTTTTATAGAACTCATTTTTTTTTTAAAACGTATTCTCATATTCTCATATGAGAAATAATATCAGAAACTCATTTAATGATACGACGATATATAATAAGAAAAGAAAAATACGATACGGATTTTATACTAAAATCAGTATTAAATGCAACTACACTGTAAGCATATCTACTATATATAGCTCAAATAACAGGAAGCATATGTGCAGTTCAAAAAATAAAAGAATAAAAAATGAAATAAAGCATATCTCTCTATTACAGTGGCATCCATCCACGAGTTTTATCCAAATAAAATCATTCGATAAGTTAAATTTAAAATCACATTCACCCAATAAATTTTATTCAAAATAATTTTATAATTATCCAAAAACATATTAAAAATATAAGTATCAACCATCTAATTTAAATATCTAATTCATTTTGAAAGTCAAAACTTGATTTATATAGATTGATCTCAAAGAGTGGCTTCATCACATAATCTTTCCTAAATATTTTTGACAATGCAAAGAAATTATCAACTTTATATTCATTTTTGAGAATGTATTATTTGACATCCATAATTTCTTGTTGAGAGAAGTCAAAAAGTCCCATTAACTCATCATATATCCTCATTTTTCTATTAACTCGCGATTTGTTTCTTGAAGTGGGTGAAAATTTCCTTCATCTCCTCATTAACTCCTGTAACAACAGTAACATAATTATGAATCTCTCCCACCAAGTCACTAGAACATCATCAAACTTTTTTTTTTTCTTCTGGTGGTTGGGTTTTTGCTTGATGGACAAACAGATGAATCTGGAGTCTCCATTTCAGATTTCCTTGTTTTATCTCTGACAGATGTTTCATCTTTGTAACCTTCAGCTTGCTCGTTTTTTTCATACTCAAACGTGTTAACCTTTTCATCGCATAAATTTATCTCTTCTACTGCATTAGATGGGGTTTCTGCACCAGCTCCTGTGGCATGATCTTTCCTCCACACATACATCAAGGTGGGGAAACTATTTGTTTCTTAAACTAATAGCAGTCGAATGACTCTAAATTAAAAATATATCATTAGATAAAAACCCACAATTATCAAAGAAATGAAAAACCCAAATAATAGAAAAAGTTATCTTAACCCAATCATTAAAGACATTCTTTGTTGCAGTGATATACTTCTCAATATCGTTCCACCTAAATCCACTGCTATGATTGAACATCTCATTGAAAGCCTGCAACTGCCTCTTCAGTAGCTTGTACCTTGATTCAATATGAGGAATAACCTTCAAATTGCTTGATGGCACTTTAGCAGCCATAAGTTTCTCCAAAGCAGCTAGTACCCAGTTCTAAAACTATTCTTGCTCTTCCAAACTGAATCTTTACTAAACTCAATAAGACAGTCAACTAATACAACATCCTCTTGTTTTGTCCATAAGTATTTGGTGCTATGAGTTTTTCTTTTAACCTTCATTGGCATTGAACTTTCTACTTGTTTAGCTGGGGTT
>JBBUKS010000335.1:0-13075 GCA_038050645.1 Hedychium gardnerianum
ATTCCTAAGGATGTGTCAGGTTGAGGGGGGAGTTCTGATCACATATCATTTTAAAAAAAAAATCAAAAAATAGATTTGCAAAACTTTGAAAACTCCTTAAAGTATTTTTGTTTTAAAAATTTTTGAAAAGAAAAAGGTTGAAACATCTTTGGAAACTTATGAGAACTCTTTACAATACTTAGTTATCTAAAATATTCTAAGTGTTTTCAAAAATCCTTTGAAAATTCAAAGTTTTTTTCTATAAATATTCATATGGTCAACCTTAGTCACTTTTGAAATTTTCATCTATACATGTTTATTTGCTGGTATACTTATGCTTGTTCTATGAATGATCATATTTTTGATGTATGCCAAAGGGTTAAGTTAAGGAATAATTCAGATTTAAAATTCTCTTATACAAAACAAACTCAAACTCAAAATTTTATATGATAAGAGTTAAGCTAAGAAAATTTTGAGTAAACTCAAAATTTTATTTATACATGTGTTTTACTATTTTACTTAGCTAGAAAGGGATTTTATTTTTCTAACTTTAACCCAGGTTGTCATTACATCAAAAAGGCAGAGATTGTTGGTGTAATTTGCATTGATAGTCTAACCCAGGGTTTTGATGTATGACAATAGGTTAAAGTTAGACTATTATCATCTAATCTCTTGAGTTAAGTGTGCAGGCTAACTAACTTGATAGATCTAGAGGATCAGACACTAGGCAGAAGTTCAATCGAGTCAGGGAGGACCAGTTGATTGGCAAAAAGTCCAGTTGGGTCAGAGAGAACCAGATAGCTGGCAGGAAGTCCAGTCGGGTCAGGGAGGACCAGACGACTGGCTGAAGTCTACATGTGGAATTCTGGCAGAAAACCCTGGTAGGTCAGGAGACGTTAAGAAAGAAAGTCGGTAAATGATAAGTGAGGTAAGCAAACTGAAGGAGTGAATCCAGTAAGGCCGAATCCTAGCGGGGATGTTAGGCGTTGGTCCAACTTAGATCTAACTTAGAACTCTAAGTTGAGACTGTGACTAGATTCGGGTCGTGATTAGACAGGATCTAAGTCACAAATATAAGTTGTACATGCATTATTTATCTAACTATGTTTTGCATGCTTGGTTTTTTGGACTAACAATTCTTGTAGGTAAAAGTCAATCCTTGGTCAACAGCGCTGGAGGCGCCTCGAGTGAATGGAGGCGTCTCGGATCCAAAAGCATTAGAGGTGTCTCGAGTGGATAGAGGTGCCTCGAAGCCAAAGGCACTAGAGGCGCCTCAGGTGATTGGAGGCGCCTCAGTGCAGAGGTACTGTAGGCACCTCGGGTTGATGGAGGCACCTCAGCGCAGATAAACTGTAACAATTGAGTTTTCGTAGGCTATTGACAACGTGACATCGATGGAGGCATCCCGGATAGCTTGGAGACGCCTCGGAGTGGATAAACAACGTGTTTTGCGAATCATATCAACCTCAATGGAGGCACCCAAGATCAATGGAGGCGCCCCCAATGAGTAATAAAAGAAACTCGCTGATTAGCAACAGAATGTAACTTCTGGACGCTATTTCTTCATCATACTACTGCCCCAATCTCCGAAACTGCTATGCTACCTTGCTGCATCAAACTAATGTCGGAACCATCTTTTGCAGCAAGATCTTCACCTTCTTCATCTTCACATGTTGGTAATGAAGTAATTGTATTTCATTTACTTTAATTCAGTTATTGTATAGGGAAGTGTAGGGTTGCTACACTTTCCTCATTGTGTAATTGATTGCTCTTCCGGATGTTTCTCCGAATAAGATTTTAGTGGATTGCCCGTCGAAAATGTCTCAAAGGGGCGTGGTCCTTGTAGTAGTAGTCTGTAGGGCTGCGAACCAAGTAAAAACTGAACGAGTACGTTCTTTTCGCTATTTTGTATTATTATTTTTCCGCTGCGTACTCGTATTTTTCGAATGAGTTTTCAAAAAGAAAAGAAAGAATTTTTAAAAACATGTGATTCACCCCCTCTCATGTGCACTCGATCCTACAGTAACGTCATATTTCGAGTTAGTGTATTTTTCTATTTTTTTTATTTCTTATGTCATAAATTTTTTGTGTTATAATTTATTTTTTTTATGGTAGGATTTTTCAAAACTTAAATTCTGAAAAATCGACACAAGAGGTTAATCACTTCTGCGATAAAGAATTTGCACCATTGTTTAAATCATATATAAGTAGACAATCTAAATTGGTTTACAAATATTTTGACTTTTAAACATATTTATTTGACTTTAGGTTCATGATAATCAAACTCATGTTGAGCAAGAATTGCTAATACATCTGTCATGAGGTCCAAAAGCAATAATATGCAGTTGGCCAGTATATTTAATAAATGAATATAATTTTCATACTAAAGAATATGGAATGAGGAAGACTACAATGAATAGTTGGATTTGTGTTCAGTCATCTAATGATGGAGATACAAGCAATGATTTTTTTAGTTTGTTCGATGGAATTATAGAGGTAGAATACTCTAACCCAGAAATGCGATTTACTTTATTTATGTGTCACTGGTTTAACCTTGTTATAGGTATGAAAGTGCATCCATAATATAATTTGGTTGAAATAAATCATAGGAGATTGTATAAGATATATGAACCATTTGTGTTGACACAACAAGCAATTTAAGTATTGTATGCTTTATATCCTAGTTTAAAACATGAAAAACTTGATTGGTGAGTTGTTTGTAACACGAAAACATAGAAAAAATTGAGGAACATTGGGAAGATATTGTATATCAACAAGAGGAAGTTGAGAATATTTTCAGACCCGGGAATATATTATTCCAACATTATGAGATCCTAGCGGAGTAATGATAAACGTTGATACAAGTAAAATTCATGAGAATGATGAGGAGGAGGAGGATGATGAGGATGAGGATGATAATGAGGACTTTAATTTTTGTTGATATGTAAATTTTGTTATCTTAATATAACAAAAATATGATATTTTATTTTCATATAAGGTAATATTTTTTTATAAGTAAATTTTGTTTTAATCTGCAAATTTATAAAACTCGTAGCTCAATTAGTTGTCTATATACTGTCTCATTCTTAAATTTATATATTTTATTTGTTAATGCTCTATGTTTTTTCCTATAGGTCATTAGAGGTGACATCTTGTTGTCGTAGGTTTCACGCACTCTCTCATCTCTTAACAAATATGGTAAGTTTTTTTTAGGTTTTTTACTATGCATCAAAATTTTATTTATTTTTAAATTTTGGTTGACAGTTTCGACGAGGTAACCGTAAACGAAGTTCTCATGGCCAGTCTGACTCAGCACTTGTCACTGTACCAACGTCCCCCTTATCAGGCAAGACTTTCCTATGCACATTCGTCAGTACCTTCTCATTTACCTTCGTCATTCCAGTCGCAAGTACCCACGCAAGTTCCTTCCGCCAAACACTTGGTTGCTGAAATGTAAGACACTCAAGAGTCTATAGTCTCTTACAGAAATTCGTAAGTACTAAAATATTTTATTTTTTCAACTATCTTAATTATTTAACATTGTTTGTTAGTAATTTTATGATAGATTTAAAAATTGTGTACTTGTTATTCACGAGATTAATAGAATCATGAATAACCATTGGAGAGGGGATTCAATGACATATATAAGCACTCCAGGACCCACAAAAGAGCTCTAGTGGAGCGAGTTTAGGGTATATCCCCTTCATTTTATATATGAAATAAAAGTGAATATATAATCAATTTTTTTTCCATTGCAGCAATTATTCACTTGGGACCCTAATGAAGAGTTGGGAATAAGAAGGTGTTTCAAGAAAAAATGTGGCGATCACATCCGGCATGTACTGAATCATGCTAACACTAGGGGGGAAAAGTCACCCTGCGTCACCGAGGAAAATTAGACTAGGATCTCTAATTTTTGGGTAACCGAGGAGAGCAAATAAAGAAGTCAATAGAATAAAGCAAATCAAGCTTATAATTTTGGAGACTCGTCTACAACATATGAGGAAGACTCTATCAATATTGATGAGCATACACGCAGATTGGTAATTTGTTTAACTCTCCCGCTATTTTTTATTCTATTTCAGACTATTAGATTATTTCTAATAATATTTTTTTAAACCAAGGAAATGGGGTGAGAGCCATTATTTATAGACACTTTCACCCGTACATTTAAAAAAAAGACAAGACTTGGAGCGGAGAGAGAACTAAAGCAATTAAGGTTTGGATTAATCTTGGATCTTAATTTATAACTTAGATTCTATTAGTTATGTATCTGCTCTAACTTTATATTATATCTAATAAAGATTATATGTATTTCTAAAATATTATTATTATAAATTTATTTTAATTTTTCTCATTATAATACAAGAGAAATATGATAAGCTCGAGCTAGCACAGAGAAGTTCAGGTGATAGTGATGCTAATGACGGATCTGAGTCTTCTGTTGGTAATAATTTGAGTTTATGGTTGGAGGCGAGTGGGGGACATAAAGGGAGAAGGATATTGGGAATGAGTTCTTTGAGCAAAACTCATAGAGTTGCACATACATTTTCTTCCACCCTATCAATAGTAACGGAATAAATAAATAGCTTGACTGAAGAGGTTAGCAATTTGAAGAGCATAATATTGGAAAAGAATCAGGAAATGAGAGAAATACATCGATAACATGACTTTATAATACGACATCTTTAGTTAGGCTCTGCTCTAAGTCAGATTCTCCCGGTTATGGTAATGATGGTGACGATGATGATGATGGTGGTGATGATTCTTCATGAATTTGTAGTATATGAATGTTATTTGTCTCATAATTAGTGTTTTTTAATATTTGTTATTTGATTAAGTTTTTTTTATATATTTTTGATTAGTACAATTAATTTATTTCAAATAGAGTTGGTAAGGCCAAGGAAGGTAGTGGAAATCGTAAATCCATGTCAAAGGAAGTAAGTCTTTACATATTAAGTTTTGTGTTATAATTTTTTTGCATGTCATGTTATGTCATGTTACAGTTGCTTCTATGTTTTGATCTTACCTTGATACTTTACATGTCATGTCATATTTTGTATGTTTGTGACTTGCCTACTACCAATCCATGCAATGTTAGCTATAGGTTCGATGCTTTTATTATATGTCATGGAGCATTTGATACATGTATTTCTTATTACATGATTTGTATATTTTTGTTTGTTGTTATGCTTAGTTACAAGTTTCATGTATGTATATATTTCATGCAATTAAAGATGAATGACATCTTTTGGCATCCAAGGTCAGAGTGTCAATTAAGAATGTTTAGGTAGAATTCCATGGTACCTAGAGTATTAGGAAAAACTTTGATTACATTTCACAAGAACTATAAGGTTAATTTGTTTATGTATCAAGATACATAGATACAAGTGATATGTTAAGATGATGATTTAAGTTTTGTTTGTTATAAATGTTATAAATGTTAGACACATATATACAATTGATATGTTAGACACATTTTCTTGTTATAAATATTACTTTTAGTTTGTTTGTTTTCTGATGCAGGAAAAGAAGAAGAATGGAAGAAGGAGAAGGAAGTGTCTGTCGAGGCAGAAGATGACGATGATTTCTTTTTATATCTTTCTGTCCTTTTGATATCATTTGGTATGGGATGTTTTCATTTGAATATGATGACTTGTTGAACTTCGATAATGTTAGATTCGATATGATGGTTTGTATGCATATGACTTGTATGAATATGTTTGTTTTGATTTGTTTTAGTATGGTTTCATTTTAGATATGTTTATTTGGACTTGTATGAATATGACTTCTTTGGAATGTTGAATATGTGTTGAAATGTTAAATTGTGTATAGGATGTGTTGAAATGTTTAATTGTATATAGGATGTGTTGAAATGTTTATTATGTATGTTATATAAACAGGTTTGAAATATGATGTATAACATGCAAAAATGGTCTGGTTCTGGGAAAAAAATTATCTTTTGCGACGAAATTTGCGATGAAAATGGATTCGTCACAAACTTATCGAAAAACACTGTGTATCACAAATTTGCGACGAAACTTATTTTCATCGCAAATCTGAACGAATTCTAGTATTTGTCCCAAATCTGGACGAAAATCAATTTTCATCACAAATCTGCGATGAAAATGTATTCGTAGCAAATTTGCGACGAAACCCAGTATTCGTAGCAGATTTGCGATGAAAACCAATTTTCAACGCAAATCTATGTTTGGGTGAATTGTGCGATAAATGCAATGAATTTTCATTATTCGTCGTCGAATTCTGCGATGAGTTATTTGCAACAAAAAAAAAATTGTCGCAAATATTTTTGTGACGAATTTATATTTAAAATTCGTCACAAAATGCGTCCCCAAAAGCCTTTTTTTGTAGTGTAGTATCTAGTTGATGTCAACCTATCATGACTTCCTTTGTCTAGTATTCGGTAAATCTTGATCTGCCAAAACTTTCTTTGCCTAGCATCCATTTAACCTTGATCTGCCAAGACTTTCTTTGCCTAGCATCCGGTCAACCTTGACCTATTAGGAATTCACCACTACTTAGTATTCGATCAACCTTAACGTGTTAGTAGTTCACCACTACTGCCAAACATTTGATATTTTTCTGATTTGTTTGGACTTCTCTCATATCCAAGTATTCGGTCAATCTTGACCCACTTGGACTTCACATCTCATGCTAAGTGTCTGGTCATTCATGATTCACTTGGACTTCACTTCTCATACCAAATGTGTGATTCTCCTTAACCCACTTGGACTTCGTTTCTCATGTCAAGTGTCTGGTCTTTTATGATTCACTTAGACTTTGCTTCTCTTATTGAGTGTCTGATCATATATGACCCACTTGGATTTCATTCTAATTATCAACTCTCTATTGAATTTCATCCTATATGATCCACTTGGACTTATTTGGACTTTTCTCTTACCAACTCTCCGTTGGACTTTTAGTTGTCAAATATTGTCTAATCAACCGTGATATATTTGGAATTCTCTACTGTCAAGTATTTAATTAACCTTGACTTATTTGATTTTTCACTCAACTATTCATATCCAAATCCATTTGGTCAACCTGATTCGAGTTTAATTGCACCGACAATCTTTCTCTTTAACAATACTCTTTTTTTTATTTGACGTCTCACTCTCATCAATAAACATATTTAATTTATCTAACATCAAAATTTAACTTAAGCCAACTTAAGATTACTCAATCAAATTTGGTCATTAATAATCTTGATCATAAATCATTATTACATACGTTCATGAGATGCTTCTAAGAGTTTATTCATAATATCATTAAGATGTTTTTATGTTTTGACAAAAACATCATAATAATCATTTTTTATGATTTACTACATAGACATTATTTAGATATTCATAAGTCAATTATAATATATTTATAAATTTTTTACTTCCAAATAGAATATGGATGATGAATTTTTGAATCATCTATCATGAATCTTTTCTAATTTATTTTAATAATCGATAAAAAAAAATTATAAAATTATATTGATCGTTTTAAATATGATATTATTTTATTTTTATTTATTTATTTTTATATCGTACATATAATTTACCGTGTCGTCTCATCCTCGGCTAAGTCAACTCTAAAATCACCGATACCATGTACCACACTTGAACACGCACGCAACCAATTTCCAATGAATCATGAAACCCAAGGCGTCGCTGGGCCACCTGAAGCGCTGCAGCTCTTTTGATGAAAATGTCGGTGCTCCTTATCATGATTATCACCACTGACTGCTTTATTTGGGTTTAGATTATCTAAACTATACAGAAGTTTCCAACTTTGGTTTGGTAAGGTGAGGGATATAGTTTTATAGAAGAGTTTCAGATTTCCAAAGAAATTGAGTTCTTAGCAGACATATTTATTTAATAATTCAAAGGTACAAATTTCGCTTGATTAAGTTTGAAACATAATTATTTATTATTATAATTCAAACTCTGATCCTTTGTTTATTTTTTTAAGTCTTGACAGACATATTTATTTGTCAATTAGCCTGTGACATGATACATGTGAACATAATATGGCTATTTGTCAAAATTATAATACAATAATCTTGGAATATTAAATGAAATTAAGTACCATTGACTTAATTACTAAATCAGTTCTCTATTGTAAAGCTAATTATGTATGTGCAATGTTAAGGAACATATCAAGGTAAAATTTAATTTTTAATTTTTAGTAATGTATTAAATTTAGTTTTAAAAAATATTTTTTTTCCTATCATATAAATAAATATTAGTAATGAAAATGTTAGTTCTCTTAATTGTATTTATGAGTACAAATTTCACCCCTTTTTTAGGAGATTCAATAGATTTTACCTAGTGCTTGATTTAGTAAATTTTTTTATGCTAGAAGTTTCTTTTAAAGTTGGGATAGGGAAATGACCTAAAGGTTACTAATTATTATCAACAAGGTCACCTCTAACCTAGCGTTAAAGGTAAAGGTATGTAGAAGTAGGTTGATTATGATCTTTCCCAACTAAAGGTACATAAACAACCAACTTGAAATGACATGAGTACATATACCACCAATAACGATCAAATTTTTATCTCATTAAATGGATCAACTTTATGAATTTTCAACATCATTAAGCTTGATCATCTACTATATTATTATTAGTCTCCGTGAAATAAACTGATTAGTATATGGAGTGTTGTCATCATAAAATTTGAGAGTTAAATCCTGACTAGTAACCAGGTTCTTGCTCTCTCTCATGCACTGGTTATTATTCGGACTAATTAGACTAGCCCCCGTAATTTACCTCCTCCGTATTAGTCTTAGGACGGACTGGTGGAGGCATTGAGAGCGAGCGTTTCGTCTTTTACCACCATCTACTATGTTATTATTTATATTTAAACAAATTTTATCCTATTTTATAATTACTAATTAAGTTTATTATTTTTATCTTTCTTATTTAATATGAGTATTTATTATGCTCTCACATCGTCCAAGTAGAATAATTATTAGACTCCTAAATACATATCTATATTATTTTAAATACAACTCTCTGAGTTGTTTTCGTATAGACGTAATCTTGATTTTTTCTATGATATTTTCAATTTTTATCTTATTCATCCTCATATATCAATACATTCTTCTTAACATCTTTATCTATAATTTTTATCTTTTACTTATATCTATGATTCATAATTTAATATTCAACTTCATATAACATAATATATTAAATTATTATTTTATAAAATTTTATTTTAACTTTAGAGTTATTTTATGATTATAAAGAACATTTGCTCTATCAATTTCTCTATTTTTTTATAAATCAAACTTAACTTTTAATTATAACTATTTTGTCATCTCCTTTTTCAAGCTTAAAGTTTTGAAATATAGTATTCTTGTATATATTAAATTGTCAATATTATAAATATATAACAACATAATATTAAAATCATAATTAATAAAATTTTATTTTTTTATTTAAGTTTTTTTCTTTCTTTTTTTCTTCAAAATTTATTATTTTTAGACTATATATTTTTAATTTTTTATTTACTTTGTTTTCTTAACTTCTTCCGTTTCGATTTTTTTTATATCTACGGAAGTTTTTATTAATTATTAAAATAAATCTTAAAAACTCAAGTGGCGTCGACGTATCGACATCACTAATACTCCTGTTCAGATTTATAGTTCGATGAATATGACACGGACTCGATGAATACTTACCACACACCATGCCATGTATAGTCAAATCATCTTAATTAAATTGGAAAAAAAATCAAAGATCTTTTTATTGAAATCATCAAAAACACTCTCTTTCATTTATTTTAAAAAGAATCATTTGATCTGTATATTTTATTTTTCAAAATTATTCTTATTTTTCATTTTTCAAAATTATTCTTATTTTTTATTTTTATAAAAAAAATAATAAATCAGGTAACGATCGAATTTGAGATGATCAACTTAATTACATAAAAAAATTTCATCAATCATCAGAATAAATTAAAAAATACTCACTTAGTTATATATTTTATTTGAATTTTTTTTTACAAATATGTTATAATTAAAAATTAAATCATAAATATATGAATGGCAACTTAAATACCTTATCTCTGCATCATATTTCTAAGGGTTTACTTTTTATTTTCATGCTATTATCAAGGATGGATAACAGAACAAATATTAGAGTTAGAATTAAGGGGGCTTAACATAATGTAATAAAAATAATATATCATATTTGTTGAATTTATTTGTTGAAAGTGAATGCTTCAATTAGTAAAAAAATTAGAATCATTTTTTTTTAAGTCAACAATTTTAACTTTTAAATTTTATAACGAAACACTCTAATATATTTGGTTGATAAGATCTCATCGAACATTTTATCTAATCTCATATATTAATATGATATTTATATATCTATTTTTTTTTTTATCTGGATCTCGTTCAATATAAATAGAGAATAATTGATCATTGTCGCTAGAAGAGGAAATTGAAGGAATTTGAATATTAGGAATTGAAATACTTTCACTAGATTGATAGTAGGAATTAAAGTATTTTCACTAGTTTGATGATTTCTCTTATTAAACAAAAAGGATATTAATATCTTCTTCATTTGACAATAAATTGATGTTTTATTTTAAAATAGTTCAGTTATATCTCTAAATAAATAAAAAATAATAATCAAACAAACAAATAAATAATAGTCAATCAATTTGACTCAACTGCAAAGATGAAAGAAAAAGAAAACGAAAGTCTTACTCTCTTTTTTGATAGTTTCATTTAGCTCCAATTACAAGAAAAGGCAAAACAAGGGATCCTCTTATTAGAGAGAAAGAAAAATTAGGATTATTATTGGTCGGATGAAAAATAACAAAAGAAAGAGAAGAAAGAGGGTTACTGCTCTTGAGAAGAGGAAGAAGAAAAGAGAGTTGATATGGGAGAAGGAGAAGAGAAAAATAACTGAGTTATGATTGGAAAGAAAACAAAAAAGAGAAGGAAAAGAAGAAAAAATTGGAGCGTGGAGGCTTGCGTGTGAGGCGGTAAGAGCGAGATCGAGTACGTGGAAGAGAATAAAAAAAAGGAAAGAATAAGTTTTCTCAAAAAAAAAATTTAATTCACTTTAAATCGATTGAACTAATTTAACTCAATTAAACTTGGTTCGACCGTAACTTGGTCAAATCGAGTCCAAATCAACTCCAATTTGGACAAACATAATTCTTATCTCCGCGCCTATCTGATGGATTTTGTTTGACCCTAATCTAATTTTAATTTAGCACTTTCACTTATGTATCTGGTTCATTTATTTATTTATTTTATTAAACATTTCAATACATACTCCTTATCTGCCGTGGAGGTTGGGCTATAGCCTAGAACAACCCCTACGTGCATCTCTCTCTAGCTGTTGTCATAGCTGCTACACAATTATAGTAGCTATGATTTTATAGTTATTACTATTGGTGCAGGGAGTACCAGATAATCGAACCTGAATTTTAATGTTGGCAAAGGTTCAAAGTTAAGTCTATTTGTGTTCTAATAAGATTGACTAAGTGTGCAGGTAGATCAACTAGAAAGTCCGAGTGATACTAGGCAAGGTAAAAGTTCTAGTTGAGGCTAGGCAAGGAAGTCTTGGTCGGTTAGACTGACAAAAAAGTTCTGGTCAAGTAGACTGGGCAGAAGTCGTGTTAGATCGAGAACGTCAAGCATAAAGTCCTAGAGGTCGAGGACACTAGACGGGAAGTCCTGGGGGTCGAGGACACCAGACATAAGTCTAGATGAATCGAAGACCGGACGTCTAGCGGAAAGTCTCGAAGGTCAAAATCGGATACTGAGCAAAAGTCCAAATAAGTCTGAAGGAGCGGATGTTTGACACCAAGTAAATTCTCCTGAGAGGAGTGGGTCATGATGCGTTTCCAAAAGGGAACAATAGGTGTCAGTTTGACCAAGGGTTTCACTGAAAATTTAAAAGTCAGAACTAGACAATCTTTTGACTGTCGAATTGTTTTTAATTACTTCATACTTGTTATGTTAACTCTGTGATGCAGAAATATGAAATTGAAAGTTAGCCAGAGTTAGAGGATTCCAAGCGACCAAATTGGGTCCAGGTGCTCGGAGATCCGGGCGACCAGATGGGTCCAAGCGCCTGTAATAGCTCGAATTCAACCAAGCGTGCAGCCGAGATGACACGCTTGATTGGTACACGTCAGCTTCCAAAAGCCCATAAGGGATCCAGGCGCCCAAGAAGGGATAAAGTCGACTCGGACGGGGCTTCGTCCAGATGTCGCCACGTTAGTAGTCCCCCTTCCGGGCGCTCGGAGATGGATAAACTATGACAGAAACAGATCGGATCAGGCCTAGCCGGGGTGTCTGGAAGGGGATCCAAGCGCCCGGATAGGTTAATAAAAGATGCCTTCGACCATCAGCTTCAAAGAACATCTTACAGGCTTAGACGACTTCCGTGTTGCTCCGAAAAACTATTACAACGCTGAAACATTGCTCCGACATCGACGCTGAAACACCGGATTTTAGTTTGTCAGTATTTCTTTGTGTACTAGTCTTTTTTTTGTACTCGGTTTTTAAAAGGAATGGTAAAATAAAGACGAGTCTCCTTCTTGAGAAGAAGATTGATAATGGATTTTTCATCGTAAGCGATCAACGACTGTGAGCCTTGGACTAGTAGCACAGGCTGTGAACTAAGTAAAAAGAAACTTTGTGTGCTTCTTTTTTATTTTGTTGCATACTCTTAAACGAAAAACGTGAAAAAACAACACGCGTTATCCCCCTCCAACGCTTTTCTTCGATCATACAGTTACAATATAGATATTTCAATTCCGGTCAATTCTAATAATATTGTATTTTAACAGCTACAGTGCACATAATTATTATAATATGGATATTTCATCTCTAATTAATATTATATTATAACAATACTTTAACTCTTATCAATACTATCATACTGTGATTTAGTAATTACATAACTATCATAATATGATCACTTTATCGGTCAATTTTATCAACACTGGTTAACGTTAGTCAATATTATATTATAATAATTGTAAATCATAACTAATACTTTATTTCTGATTAATACTGATCAATATTATAGTGTAAAAATATGATCCTGTAACTATTA
>JBBUKS010000345.1:0-13074 GCA_038050645.1 Hedychium gardnerianum
GATAGGACCTTATTTTGTAGATTTAACTTGTATGAATTTTTTGCATGGATCACGGAAGGGATCCTATTTTTCCGCTGTGATTTGATTTTGTCGCATAGGATTCCCAACATTTATTACTGACGATGTAGCTATGCACTTGTGATAGCGTAACATTTCTGTGCGGATTCTAAATCGCAAGGAGCGCTAGCTGCAAAACAAAATCATCCAACTCATCAAGGTTGAATGACAAATTCATACTGATGAAGATCATAGCTCTTATACACAATCGACAGTTAGACCTTCTTGCAGTCCAGACTCTTATACCAATTATTAAGATCAAGTGCACGTGAGAGGGATAGGGGTGAATCACATGTTTTAAAATCTATCTTTATATTTTTCAAAATAATTCGGACGATCGAGTATGCAGCGGAAAAGCAGAAAATAAAGAAAATAAAGCACATAGTCGGTTTACTTGCTTCACAACCCCAGTGGACTACTACTCCAAGGCCCACGCCCCCTTGTGATATTTTTGATAAGAAATCCACTAAACCCTCTTCCAAAAAACCTCTAGAAGAGCAATCAAACACAAGATGAGGGAAGTGTAACAATCCTACACCTCACTGTGCAATTACACCATGACCATGATTTAATCATGGTCTCAACTTCGAGTTCTACTTTGGACCTAAGTTGGACTGGCGCCTAAGTCCCTATTGGGGACTTGTCCTCACTGGATTCGCTCTTTAGTTTCTTACCTTACTTATCGATTGTCAAGTAACCTCCTCTATGTCTGATCTCTGACCCACCAGGTCTTCTTGTCGGAATCCCACATCCAGACTTCAGCTAATCGCCTGGTCCTCCCTAACCCGACTGGACTTCTTGCCAACTATCTGCTCCTCTCTAACTAAGTTGGACTTCCTACTAGAATCACACATCTGGACTTCAGCCTGGTGTCTGGTCCTCTAGATCTGTCAAGTTAGTTAACCTGCACACTTAGCTCAAAGGATTAGATAACAACATTCTAACTTTAAACTATTATCATACATCAAAAACGTGAGTTAGATTATTAGTGCAAACTGTACCAACAATTTCTTCCATGTCTCCTTTAGTACATTTACCTTAGTGCATGAGATATGATATTGATATGTAGTTTAGTTACCTTAACTCTATTCATGTCATTTCTTGATTTTGATACTTTAATGCTTGATCTTTAAGTTATTTTACTTATTATTCATGTAGTCTCATTGTTTTGACTATCCATGTTTTTCAGCGGTACACACATGTTTTGTGTGTATCATAGTTTGGTACACACGTGTATGATGTGTATCGTAGGTTCGTACTCATGTGTGTGGTGGGTACTATAGGGAATGTTACACACATGTATGGTGTGTATTATATATGTTTACTTTGTGTGTTGTGATTGTATATACTGCATGGATATGTGTATACTATGACTATATTATGTGTGATGCTTATAATATGTGTGTGATGCTCATTGTATTATTGCATTGCATTTCATGCATGTTGTCGACTATATTTTCCTTGTGGTTGAGAGAGTCGTCAGTCATATCTGCCTACTCGGCCACTCAAGATAGTGGTAGCTGGAGATGTGAGCAGTTTATCATGTCATGCCCACTCGGCCACTTAGGATAGTGGTAGTTAGAGTTGTGTGTAGGCAGTGACCTTCTCAGTTTATAGCTAGATAGCTACTTTGCATATTGTCCACCTGGCCACTTGAGAGCAGTGGTATCTTGGAGTGTCGTATAGTTGTCATGTTTTACCCTCATGGCAACATAGATGTCGTGGTAGCTGGAGTGGTAAGTAGGAGTGACCATGCATATGCATATGAGGTGTGTTGCACTTGCATATGATGTGTGTTGCACTTGTTGAATGTATTTATATATACATATACCTTGCATATGTCAGTGATATGGTACTTACATTTGAGATAGGGTTGTGGCATTTGTTAGACTATGTCATGCTTGTTATTGGTATGTATATGTTCTATATGCTACTCAGTGATTACGAGCAGTACAATTGCAGATCTTTATTATATTTCTATATCTTGTCTTATACTTGGTAGAGTTTTTCTATGAGACTGTATGTACCTTTGATCTCCTTACTATTTAGATATGATGCACTATCTTCTTATACCCGCAGAGTCATTTGGACTCACTACCCCTCTTTGTGTTTAATTTCCTTAGGTATCAGATAGATGATATGTGTTGTCACTTGGAGATCCTGTCTGCCTATCCCATGTCACGTCGAAGGTTTTCTACATTACTTTCTTTTGCATTTTTCATTGCATATTTGGTTTTTGCTCTTATTTTGTAATAAGTAAACACATGTATGGATTTTGGGTTTCCATTTGGTACTTGGCTCTTGGTTGTTTTGTTTGCTATGTTAAGCCATGCCAGCATGCATACTTTGCTATTTGCATTGGAGTGGTTTTGGTTATGTCTTTAAACTTGTCATTTGGTTGTTGTTATTTTGCGTGGGTTTTGGCTTGTATAAGCTATGTGGACTTGTATCAGTGTTGTATCTATCATTTGTCACAAGGGGTACCATCTGTATTGTCAAAAAAGTACACCTCCGGGCTATGACATATCAAACCCATATAATTCACACCCCAAGTGCACAGCAATATGTGTAATCAACCTGAAGACAATCGTGCCTAAAGACATCATACCGGATATCTCAAGGTTATGAAGAAAATGGAACCCCAAGTCAAATTCGACCTCCTTCAACATTGCCCAAAAATAATAAAGCTTAGTTTTCCTCACAACACCATCATTATCACTACGACCAAAAATTGTCTTACTCATCACACAGTGTAGGTAGCAAATAATTGGGTTTTGAAGACAAGAGGCCTTGGAATGTGAAGGATCATAGGGATCATCGGTCTCCGCAATTTCACTCCAAAATGTTTTACCATTGAAAGATCAATCAAACCTATGAGATATGTTGGTAGGCAACCCAAAATAATTATTGAAATCAAGGAGAGACCACTCATAGTCATGATTCATTAAACGGAAGCTAATCTTCTCAACATTATTGCTATCGGAAGCAAAGTAGACATCTATGGAGCTTTGGAATTCAAGGGTTATCCTAGGGTAGGTGGGGTATCAAAGACTCATCAAATCATTCCACACTAAGTTGCTAATCATCCAATCCACATCACTTCTAATTCATAATACATTCATCGTGTAATTATCAAGGTAATGGGTACAAATCAATCTACGAGTAGAAAGAATATCATATCTAGATTTTTGCTCATCATTGCGAAAAATTATATCATAAGAATTCTCGTTAACTTCGTCGCATGCCCTTCGATTTCCTTTGTCTGTGGTCTTCCTTTTATCGATTTCTTTTTCTTTTCCTTTTTCGGGGTCATCACCTCCGCTAGATCCTCCACTCTTGTGGAAGCGTTTCAACATCTTGTGAGGTTTCAAGGGAAAGAGGGGAAGAGGAAGCAAGAGAGAAAAGATCTTGAAGTCTTGAGATCTAAAGATCTAGATATCTTATATTTTGGAGAGAAATCAAGAAAGGGGAAGAAATAAGATGGGAGATCTTGGAATCTTGAAGAGGAGAGTTCTTAGAGAGAAGGCTTGAAGAAGGAGAGAGTTAGGAGAAGACTCTTGTTTGGAGAAATTGGAGAGGAATCAAAAAAGGAAGGAGCTAGATCTTGTTTTGGAGAAGAGATCTAGAGAAGTAAAGAAGAGAGAAGAAGGGGTGGTGGAAGAAGGAGGCACGATCGTGTAAGTGAAAAGTATGGGCCGTGCCTTAGGGTTTTAATACCCAAAATAGAACGCCACATGACTGTGCCTTTTGGCATGGCCACAACATGGTTGCTTCTATTTGGGCGTGAAAGACCTTGCACGACTGTGTCAATAGACACGACCAAGTTTTTTGTTTTCTATTTTTTTTCCACACAGTTGTTTATAAAGAACACGACCATGTCTTTTGGGTGGCTGGCTACTTCCTTAGGTTTGGCACAACTGTGTCAAAATGGCCACACTGCAGAATGTTCTTGAAGTTTGGTCTTCAAAGGCACAGGCATGTTGAAGTTTTACTGAAAGAGGCACATCCATGGGCATGGCCGTGTTAAAAGACATGGCCAAGCCTTGACATGATATGGTGTCTCCACTAGATTTCACATAGCCTTGGAGTGGTTGGATCCGTCAAAAATTCTCCTTGAAGCATGATCGTGTGAAACCACATGACCCTATTATTGTTGGCTCTGGCCCATGCATTATTGAGGCATGGTCATGCCTTTGAGCACGACCAGACTTCAAATTTTCTTCAAGAACTCCTCCATGCTTGTGTCAAGTCCCACGACCAGCTCGTGGAGGAGTGCATCTTGAAAAAGAAGACTAAATTAAAGTTCAAAATGAAATAACTAAAAAGAAAAACAAAAAAAAGAAAAATGAACCCTTGGGTTGCCTTCCAGGAAGTGCTCATTTAAAGTCCTGAGCTCAACTCCTATCATGGCTCAATCCGGAGGACGAGGTTTAGAAAAATATTGTTCTTCTTCCTTATCAACAGGCATCCCTATGAAATATCTTTTCAGTCTCTTCCCATTCACTTTACAAGACCCTAATTCCTTGTTTTAGATATCAACTGCACCATATGGATATACCTTTTGAATTCTGAAGGGTCCCATCCATTGGGATTTCAATATCTAGGAAATAATCTTAGCCTTGAATTAAACAACAATACAAGATCTCCCTCATGAAATTCTCATCATATAATATGTTTATTATGTCATTTTTTGTTCTTTCCTTATAAGATTTAGCATGCTCATAAGTATCCATTCTAGGCTCATCCAATTCATTGGGTTGAAGCTTTCTCTTTTCTCCTACTAATTTCAAGTCAAGATTCAATCGTTGAACTGCCCAATAAGCTTTATGTTCTAATTCCATTAGTAGATTACATGATTTTCCATAAACCAAATGAAATGATGTCATCCTAATTGGGGTTTTGTATGCGGTACGGTAAGCCCATAGAGCATCATCCAACTTTAAAGACCAATCCTTTCTAGTCATAAACACCATCTTCTCTAAAATTCCTTTGATTTCTCTATTTAAAATCTCAACTTGCCCACTTGTTTGCGGATGATATGGCGTTGTAATTTTATGGCTTACCCCATATTTCTTAAGTTAGTTCTCAAACTGTCATTCAATGAAGTGCGAACCTCCATTACTGATAACTGCTATAGGAACTCCAAACCTCAGAACAAATATCTTCTTGAACATCTTGATAACAGTTTTAGCATCACAAGTAAGATAGGCTATGGCTTCTACCCATTTGAAAACATAATCTACAATAACTAAGATGTAATTATTTTCACATGATTAATGAAATGACCTAATAAAATTAACTCCCCAAATATCGAAAATCTTAATTTCAAGGATAAAATTTAAAGACATCTCATGCCACTTCAAAAAAATTCCTATTTTTTGACAGCGATCACAAGATAATACATATTCCTATGCATCTTTGAACAAGTGTGGCCAAAAGAATCTAGCTTATAAAATTTTTGTTGCTATCTTAGTAGTTCCAGAATGTCCCCCATAAGATGATGAGTGACAATGATGCAGAATTTGCTTAGTTTCATCCTCAGGTACATATCTTCGATAAATTGCATCTCCACACTTTTTATAAAGCAATGGTTCATCCCATATGTAATACTTAACATCTATGAGAAATTTCTTTCTCTATTGATAAGTGAGATTTGATGGGAGAATACCACATGCAAGATAATTCACAAAATCTTCATACCATGGGACATTTATACTTGTGACAGATAAAAGGTGTTCATCTGGAAAGGAGTCATCAATAGGAAAATGGTCATCTACATTTTCTTGTACATCTTGACACATTCTGGATAGATGATCTTCCATAATATTTTCTGCCCCTTTCTTATCTCTGATTTCTAGATCAAATTCTTGAAGTAGCAAAATCCAATTGATAAGCCTAGGTTTGGCATCTTTCTTACTAAGTAAGTATCGAATGACTATGTGATCTGTATAGACTATCACTTTTGACCCCACCAAATATGATCTAAACTTGTCAAATGCAAAGATAATTGCTAGCTTTTCTTTTTCTATAGTAGCAGATTTGATTTGAGCATCATCTAGAGTTTTACTAGCATAATGTATGACATACACTTTCTTGTCTTTTCTTTGCCCCAAAACTGCTCCTATAGCATAATCACTTGCATCGTACATAATTTTGAATGGGAGTTTCCAATCCGGTGCTTGCATTGTAGGAGCGGTCACCAAAGCTCTTTTAATCCTATCAAAAGCTTCTAGACAATTTTGATCAAAGTAGAATTCGACATCCTTTAGGAATAGATTGGTTAAAGGTTTTGAGATCTTGGAGAAATCTTTTATGAAGCATCGGTAGAATCCCGCATGACCCAAAAATCTGCTTACCCCTTTCACATTTATTAGTGAAGGAAGTTTCTCAATTACTTCTACCTTTGTCTTATTAACTTCAATTCCTTGCGCAAAAATCTTATGACCCAAAACTTTTCCTTATTTAACCATGAAATGATATTTTTTCCAATTCAAAACCAAATTAACTTCTTCACAACTTTGTAGAACTTTAGAAAGAGACAAACATGTGTTAAAGTTAGTTCCATACACAAAAAAGTCATCCATGAAAATTTTCATTATGTCTTCAATCAAACTGAGAAGATAGCCATCATGCAACGTTGGAAAGTAGCAGGAGCATTACAAAGACCAAAAGGAATTCTCCTATAAGCAAAAGTTCCATATGGCCATGTAAATGTAGTCTTCTCTTGATCTTGAGGATGTATAAGAATTTGGAAAATTTTGGAATACCTATCTAGATTGCAAAAATATGTGTTCTTAGCAAGCCTTTCAAGCATTTAGTTAATGAAGGGAAGAGGAAAATGATCCTTCCTAATCTCTTTGTTCAACTCCCTATAGTTGTTGCACATACGCCATCCAATAACTATCCGAGTAGGAATCAATTCATTGTTATTGTTTTCAATCACAATAGTCCCTCCTTTCTTTGGAATCACATGCATCAGCCTTACCCATTCCTGTTGAAAATGGGGTAAATAATTCCTGTATCTAGAAGCTTCAACACTTCTTTCCTAACCACTTCCTTCATGTTTGGATTTAACCTTCTCTCATGTTCAACTGAGCATTTATGATCATCTTCAAGTAAAATTCTATGCATGCATAGAGAAGGACTAATCTTTTAATGTCATCGATGGTGTACACTATTACCTTCCTATGAAAACTTAGCTCGCTAAGCAGCTTTTTGGTCTCATATTCATTCATACTTGCATTAACAATTACTGGAAATGAAGAGTTTGGTCCAAGAAATTCATATATGAGATTAGAAAGAAGAGGTTTGAGTTTTACTTTGGGTGGTGTGACTTCAAGTTTGGGAAGGCCTTGTTCAAGTGTCTTGATTTGCTCATACTCTTTATTCCCATCATCTAGAGTATATGACTCTCCATAAGTCAAGCTTTCCTTCATGGGACCCTCTAATGTTTGAAATTGTACTTCTTCAAGTTCATCACCGTTTCTCCATACAACTTCATTACAACATTCTTAAAAATTTGATTTGATCACATTAGTCAACTTGTCATCTAAGTGTCTGAATGTGTCATGTTAGGTTTGAATGTTGTCTCCTTCAAGATTTTTGATGTTACTGATCACCAAATTTAGCTCCTCTTTGATGTTTGACCCTTCTTTCAAATTTTGCATTTCAGAGATTTCTAATTGGGGAGTCATGAAATTTTCCTCCGACCATTAATTGAGGTTCTTCACTACCCAGTTAATCATATCATATGCTTCATTCAAACTATTTTTCATCATAGAGCCCCCTACAGTCGAGTCTAATTGAGTCTTGTTGGAGAAAGAAATCCCAATGTATAATATATGGATGATCAACCACTATTCCAAACCATGGTATGGACATTGCTACAATAAGTCTAGGAATCTTAAAGCCCAAGAAGCCCCCTAATTCAAAGGAGGGGGTTCTTCCCTTTCTAGGGAACCCTAGTGAACAATTTTCCACAACCACCACAACGATCCGTCCACCATCGGAGCTTGGAGTACTTTCCGAAGATCAGCAATCATCTCGATAAGCTTCCTTCTCTCCCCTTTCTCTATTTCGGATTGTAAGATGCTTTCTTTCATGTCTATGGATTATAATTTCATCTCTATGTAGTAGTTCACTGAATTCTAGGATTAGGAAGTTGATATGAGGCGGGAGAGACTTGATAAGGGTCAGAGAGGACCAGAGATCAAGTCGGACAAGACTAGGGGCGAAGTGATCAAGGCTAAGAGGGAAAGTCCTAATTAGCGGTTAGGTAGGTGAGAAGTCTACTAAGTGACTAGTCCTAACTAGAGATTAGGCAAGGAAAAGTCCTAACTAGAGGTTAAGTAGGTGAGAAGTCTACCGAGTGACTAGTTCTAACCATAGGTTATGCAGGTGAGAAATCTACTGAGTGACTAGTCCTAACTAGAAATTAGGCAAGGGTAAGTCCAAGCAGGTCAAGGGTGATCGGATGCTTGGTGAAGGATATCTTGGGGAGTGAGCCCAAGTAAGCCTAATAGGTCAAATAGACTACAGTTAAGACTTAGGTTGCTTGTTTGTTGTTGTATGCTTGTCTTGTAGGAACTTGGAGCTGGAAACAAGACTAAGGAAGTAGATCGACGCAAACAAGATGCAGCTAGAACAAGTCCAGAGTGAACCGGACTTGACTCGGGTTAGAACCAAACCCAAACTAGTTCCGTAGACCAACCAGTGGTTCAGTACACCAAATCAGTTTGGTAGATCGATCCCAAGGATCCGCAGACCAATCAAGGTGACAATGACAAGATCCAGATCGCGACAAACTTGGTTGTGTGGATAAGTCATATCCAAGATCGATGGCCTTATTGCTAGACTGAAAAAGCCTTATAAAAGATGGCTCGAGAATAGAGTCGAACAACACTTCTTCTCTAGTACTCTCTTTGTGCTTGAAAGAAAAGACAACAAGGTGAAGCTCTGCGACCAGGGAAGCTCCAGGAGGGGTGCACTACACTCAATACTTTTGGATCGACTCGAAGAGTTTATTTGGTTTGTTTTACAAGTTACACTTCATTTTATATATATTTCTTGTGCTTGTAAAATTGTAAGACGAGTTTCTCCACCTCTAGAAATGTTTCGGAAAGAAGACCATTAGTGGACGGGCACCTCCCATGACTAGGCTTTGGACATACTGACCCTGGGGTATTGGAACCAAGTAAATCTCGAGAATCTTTTACCTTATGTTTCAAGTTATTTATTATTCCGCTGCAAGTACTAATCTGATATATCGAATGAAGACAAGTAAACGTGAGAAAAAGATGATCAATATTCCCACCCTCTATCGAACGCACTGGTCCTACAATTGGTATCATAGCAGGAGCCTCTGATCGGACTAATCGCGGAAGGAGCAAGCAAGCCAAGGATTGAGGGGGAGAGGAGTGGAAATATATAATTTAAATATGTGTTTTAAATTTCATATAATTTATTTTAAGTACAGGGAGAGAAGGCACTACAAAAGCAAGTGCCTTACAAGAACCACCGGCGGCAAAGGAGGAACCGATGCCAGGAGCTCGGAGGAGCAAAGAACACATCACGTGCATCAAGTACAAGAGATCTAGATATTACAAGAACCAGTACTCGGACGAACAACAAATACACAGTATTAGGGGTTGTTATTCCGATTAGTAACTTTAATTATGAAAATGCCCCTATGCATGATGAATTAGTATTTTTGCAATAAATTTGATAGTAATTTGCATGTAGAGTTAGAATTGAAATTTTCAAATAATCCTAATAATTTAATTATTAATAACTTAATTAATAAAAATTTGAATTTAACTAATTTAATTAATCATAATTTAACTAATAAGTCAATTAATAAAAATAATGATAATTTTAATAATTCAATCATTAAAAAAATTCAATCAAGAAAATGAATAAGTTAATCTAGATCTAGATGAAATTAATCATAATCTTAATAAAAAATTAAATTTATTTGATCAAGATAAATCTATTCTGGATAAAAAAAAATCTAATTAATTTAACAAACTCAAAATTATTGAAAAATTCAAATTCAACTAATAATTCAAATAATGAAATTAATTATAAATTTAAAAATTCAAATTCAATTAATAATGAAGACAAAATTAATTTGAATCATTCCAACTCAATTAATTTAATTAATCTGAAATTAATTAATAATTCAACCAACCAATATACTATTAATTTAAATAATAATCAAAATAAATCTATCAATTCAAATTACAATCTTAAAATTTAAATAACTAAAAATTAATTAATCAATATAATCCTAAAAATTACTTGAAAATTTAAATACTAAAAATCCAAAATTAAATCTTAAAAATTCATAAAATAAAACTTCAAATTTTAACAAAATAAATTCTCATCTTAACAGTAATTTTTAAAATTCAAACAATAATTATCCAAACAAAACAATTTCGAAAGAACAAATTTCAAATAAGATAAATTCTAAACCAAATTTTAAAAATTCAAAGTTAAATATTAAGAACTCACAAAAAAAAAATCTAAAAATTTTAATCATACTAATTCAAATTAAATACTAAAAATTCGAAATTAAATTTTACAATCAATTATAATAAAGTACCTTGTAATTATGAAACAATGAATAATTCAAAAAAATCGAAATGAAATAGTAAAATTCAAGAAAATAAATCTACAAATTTTAACAAGTCAAATCTAAATTTAATAAATCCAAAATTAACTTTAACACTAATTATCATATAGTATAAACTAATTAATAAATTTTACTCTATGAAACAATTAAAATAATAAAAAAAAGGTGTCAAAGTGGATTGACATATTCTCGAGTCCACATGAAATTTATCAAATCGAGAATTGGATATTTTATTTAGTAACAAATTATTAATTGCTTGACTCATTGTGTATTTACTATGTACATGCATACTTGAAATTAATTACTCTTTGTCATGACATGTCATACATACTAGCCCTTTATTAATTGCTTAATCGCCTTATGAGATAGGAAAAAGATTATTTGACATTTGCCCAACATGTTATATTTGAGAGGTGACCTAAGGCAATTACCTTATGGTATATACTATTTATTGGATAAATAGAGATTCACTATTTAAGTATACATTATTAATGTATATGATTGGATTACAACTAGTGAGCATCTTTACATGTATAATTATGATTGTATTGAAACATTCCCTAGTTGATGAATTGATGAGTTTAGACATCATCGATTCTAAGAGACCAACACGTGTTATACTCCTTAGTTTAACCAAACAATCACTCCTTACTAGTTGGAGACATTGGGATGTCGAGAATTAAACATGGATGCTAGTTAAAGGTAACTAGATCATTGGAGTGACCTACCATGAGACTTCATATGAGTTTGTATATATATAGATATGTGAATGAAAATCTCATGATAGCTTAAGTGCAAGTTTCCTTTGACTTGAGGTATTCAAGTCATCTTGGTCATGAAGACTTATATTTTGACATCATAAGCAGCATCTCCTTGGAGGTGTGGACCCGAGATGATTGGGTATAAGTTTGAAGTATCTGAAGGTGTTTGAATAGCCCAATAAGGATTCACCACTTCTTGCAAAAGGAGACGTATAACCTATGACCACTTGTCAGGATTATTACTCGAAGTCTTTAGCCAAAGTAATATATGTCAAGAGTATGGTACTCTTGGACACATATCTGAGAATTCGAATCCATAAGATGAGGATGTACAACTTGAGCTAGGTGTGACATAGTCATCTTAGTGGAGAATGACACATAGACTATGTCCTGAACCAAGTGGGTATAAGACGAGTGAAATAAATGTGGTATGACTCACTATAGCTATTGAAGGGTTCAAGAATAGTTCTGGAATCAATTGTGAATTTTTGATTAATTGGGGATCATGATGTACTGCTAGGTGTCACTCATGATCATTCCATAATTAATAGTTAATTATGGACGACCAATATAAATCAGGAACTTACAAGGTCACACACACTACGAGTTTTTCTGAGAGACTTAAAATGAGTTTGAGAATTTGATTCTCAGATCGAGAGAGACTAAGTCTAGTTCGACAAGATGAGGGACAAATCTAGAAAGGGTTTGGCGCAACGGAAACGATGGTGGGCCATTCCCCTTGTAGGCAAGGTTAGATTCATTATGGTTTAATAATAAACCAAAAGGGTTTGGTTTAGTTATAAACCAAGATGGTTTGGTTTTGTACCAAACTTAATGGTAATGGATCGGGTTATTATTGGATTTGGAAGATGACTTGCTCCCCAAGTCATTAATGAGGTGTATAAATATAATCCTCCATGAGGAGAATTCAAATTTTTAGATGGAATTAATAAAAACCCTAATTTGATTAGGTTTCTTATTTTACTCCTCCTCTCTCTCTCCCCTCTCTTTTCTTCATTCGCCGCTCAAAACAAAAGAAGAACAAAAGCATTTTTTTTATTTTTAGTTGTTGACACCGACCAGATGAAATGGACCTTCTCTTTTTGCTCCGTCGACCAATCTCCTCGCCGGTAAAAGGAGCGAGCAAGGGTTGTTGCCACCGCTGGCAACTTGCTGTTCTGCCACCTAGGTCGCTTGTTCATCTCACTGCAAGTGCGTGGTAGAGTCATTAAGTAATAAAAATATTGATCCTCAAGTACTGTGGATTAAGCACTAATGAGTTAACAAAATAAATTATCTAGACAATCGAAGTTGGATGTGAACACTTTAGGACTGGAGGTTGAGAGAGAGAGAGAGAGAGGTTGAAAGGTCCAAGATGGGGCAGGTTGGTTTTTGAGAGAGAGAAGTTGGTTTGGGAAGGTGATCCTAGGACTTAGGTTTCATTATGATGCTAGTTAATGATTCTATGGAATGTTCATCTCCATGCGTATGCGTATCTCTTGCACGTTCAAGTGTGTCGGATCTCTTGCACGTTCAAGTGTACGTTCCTCTATGCGTATCCACACTAACACTCTTTCACCTTTTGGAGAAGACTTAGGTTGTGCTAGCAACCTCTAAGGGAGA
>JBBUKS010000384.1:0-13074 GCA_038050645.1 Hedychium gardnerianum
TTGACGTCTCTATGAAAAATAGATATAGAAGCAGCTGAGTGTAGATAAGCAAGTGCTCCTGCAGATTCTGTGGCAATTCTAAGACGATCATCCCATGATAATTTAGATTCACCTTGTGAAACATGAAGATGATCAGAAAGGGTGCCATTGGAGACAAATTCATAAATCAATAAAGGAACATCAGCTTCAAGACAACACCCTAATAGCTTGACTATATTTCTATGATTGATCTGAGAAAGAATTGCAACCTCATTTATGAATTGATCAATCTCACTCTTTTTAATAATTTTTGATTTTTTTATGGCAACGACCCGCTGATTTGATAGAATTCCTTTGTAAACGGTTCCATGTCCTCCCCTTCCAAGTATTCTAGTTTCAGCAAAATTATTTGTTGCCTTTTCTATTTCTTCTAAAGAAAATATATTTATTTTCTCATTAACATGTTCACTTGTAGATATTAGTTGTTGAAGCAATAAACCATGATTCTCACGGAAGTTCCTTTGCCTTATTTTCTTTTGATTCCATGACTTCCATTTTCTGTGTAGGATGACCCATGTTATGCATAAAAGCAAGAGGCCTGTTCCAATGCTTGCACCAAGGAGGACACCTGCATTATAAATCAATATAAATTTCATAATTTCTATGTCAACTATATAGCCATTATTTAAGGATGTTTAATCTTTATATATATATATATATATAGCCATTATTTGATTTTTATTTTTATTTATTTTATCATATAATGATGACATGAAATCTCAATAAAAAAAAGTCAATTCTCCTTTTATTCTACTTAGTTGAGGTCTTACCTAATAAAAGAATCTTCTTTCTGCCCAATGCTTCATATTGAGGATCTTCTCATGTTCCCAAATCACAAAACATGTCAGTAATTCTCATATCTAAGTTAAATTTGCATTGATATAAAAGAAAATTTCAAAATTGTGTGCTAGAAAGGTTAATACAAAAGTAGCAAGTTCAAGCGTTACTAGGAACTATATATATTTAACAAGTAGAGACTTTGGTCAGATCTAAATGCTTTTTTTTCTCTTCTAATTTATTATAATTGTGTAAGTATATATTATGTATTCTTTTACCTACCTAAAATTCAATTTGCATACATATTTTGGAAAGAGAGAGAAAGGATGTTTTTAATAATTAATACCTTCACATCCATTAAGGAGATAAGGATTTCCAACGTAGCCATCTGAGCACTTGCATCGATAGCCCATAACTTGGCTATTTTCTGTGCTATTCACATCCAAACATATGGTCTGTTCGTGGATACATGCGAAGGTGGTCATATCTTTTGCAGCATCCTTGCAAACTTGGTAGGTCACTACCCAATTAATGATCCTATGCTTTTTGGAGGAAGTGAAACGTGAATGTCCATATGAATAGGAATCATAATAATGAGGAATCTCGTACTCCAGTTGCCCTTCCACCAATGAAATTTTGCTCACCACATAAAAGTCATCGAATAGGAGAGTTGGAGGGTCGGAGGTCTCATTGCATGTTAGAGCAAAGCCTTCGTCTCGATAACAACCCTTTTGTAGCCCGAAGGGAAAAGAAATGTTAATATTTCCACATTTTGTTTGACAATGTTTTTCTGGAACTAATGTAAACTTTTTACCTGTTAACACACACACACGAATGATTAGCTTTAACATCTACAAATTTTGTAATTAATTGCATACATACTATCACAAGAAAATATAGAAGAGATTTATAATTATTACCTAATTGACAGCCATCAGGAAGGTAGGGATTGCCAACATAATTTAAAGAACATCGACAACTGTAACCGATGATTTCATTCCTATAGGTTGAATTGTCAAGAACATCGTAGCATTCACTTTTTTTACTACGACATGCATAAGTGTTGGATCTCTTCACGGCTTCTTTGCATTTGGAATAGTCATTAAAGTACCAAATGAGTGAAGCCATCATTCCAGTTGTGCTCCTATTATTTATAAATTTGTAGATGTCATCATAATTAGTGGCATCCTCATCGTATATGAAAGCTATGATGTCGGAGGCATTATTATTGATCATATGATCCTTATTCATCACGTTCTCATTGAGTCGATTTAACAGAATAGCCAATGTTTGAGAATTCACATTATAGAAATAAAGTTTGCAATATCCATTGCTGAATCCCTGCTCGATAGTTGAAATATTGGTAGTGGAGCATATTGTAGAACAAGCATCTATCTGACCATTGGTAACAACATCAACAATATTGGCAGTAGCACTACAACCGGCCACAAACACATTGTTATAGTTGTTAGATTGAAATAATCCTCCAAAATGAGCTAAATATAAGTTAAAAGAGAAAGGAAAATTCTTAAAGTCGATCAATGTGGAATTGAAGGATGCATCTGCATTCAATGTGACATATGGTGATTCAATATAGACGAGATTCTTTTTCATATCAAAATATCTAACTTGGATAGTGCCATCCCCCAAGAGAAGCCTTGGAATATCAGAGTCGTATGCACATGTAAGATTAAATCCAATAGAATGAAAGCAACCATTGCCAATGCCAAAAGGATAATCAATCTTTATATCACCGCATTTTTTGGAACAACTGAAAGGGAGAGTAAAATTCTCATTTTTCATTGGCCAACTTGTAGAACCCTCCAATGATATCAATAATATAGTTTGCAACAGCAATATGTCGGTGAATCTCATTTTATTGTCCTACATATCAACAAGTATATAATGAATAACATAGTAAATTAAATAAGTAAACACGTAACAATAATAGTCTTGTACGTTTGATCACGAAGTTGCAATTTATTTATTCTCTTCTTCCAAAAAGGGAATAGTCTTGCTCTTGCTCTTGTAACAGAAATATAAAAAAATAATTATTTTGATTGGAATACTTTTTAGAAAAAAAATAATTATAAAATTGAAAATGCAATGAATGTTTAAGAAATTAGAAAAAAAAATGTTTTAATTTTTTTAAAAGACCAAATAATAAGTTTATCTTATCTTCTTACTAATCTGAGAGATGCACCTAACAAACTGGATCAGGTTATTTCAAATAATCTTAATCAACTTGATCGAGTAGGTCATCCCAATTAATAATTAGATAAAACATCTTATTCATTGTCTATAGTATAACATTAATTTGAGAGGTGTAATTTGCACACCAAAGTTTGTACCTATTCTTTCAACTACTTTTATAGCTATACGGCTACCAGTTTGACTAAGTGTGGTTCTTTCAATTATCTACTTGATGTTCATTTTCTCTCTCTCTAAATCATTAAGCTTTTGTTGGGGAAGTGGATATGAATTTCTTGATATATATTAAGCCCATATCAATTTCATTGGTCTATTTCAACACCAATTCAATTCATTTAGCTCGACTCAAGTTAGTCAACAAATATAGAGAGAGGTTCATCATTTGAATCGATTATTCTATCTTAAAAAAAAATAATAAATCCAATTAATTTCACTGACTAATCTTGAGAGTGATTGACTCGGCTTTATAAAATTTTTCTATCGGCCATCAGGGTAAATCGGGAAATACTAATGGAGACCTATCCAAATGACCAACATTCTTAGGTTCATTTCTCATTGGAAGAAAAAATTCTCTACAATACGCCACAGCTAAGAATCGAATCTTAGATGCCTTTGTTATTCATTGAAAGGCCTAACTATTACATAATTACCTCGGAGGCAATTATTCTATCATAACCCACCATTAAATGTGTTAGAGAATTCATTAATTTGATATTTAATTTATAGTTATAAGTCTAAAAATGCTTAAGACTTCACTCAAATAATTAAGTATATATACACATTCCAAGTGAAATCCTTAATTTTATAGGAAGAAGAATGAGAATTTAAAATGGGAAAATAAAATTATTTGGCTCAGCCTATCTGCTCCATTTGATTTTTGCCCATCCACCAATTAACTCATTCGGTTTGCTTGCGTAGTTAATTTATTTTATTTATTTCTACTATAAATTTAAATTTAAGATGATAATTTATGAATAAATATAATATGTAATAGAGGTGAAATAAAGTTTTCCAATTTTGTTAAGAGTAAAATGGATTGATTTCTTCTTTCAAATGAATCATGATTTCAAGTTATTTATCCATATAGTAAAAAAAATCATTAAAGGAATAAGTCATTTTGATTCGATTCTATTTACATGTACTAAACACAGTCTCAGAGCTAGTAAACAAATATTGATTCATTAAGGCACTGAGCATCAGGGAGAAAATACTGACCTCTGGCTATTTCAGATATCAAACTTGGCAGCCAACTCACTTGGTTGATTGTGGCCTCCTTTCTCTAACCAAAGCTCAATCATCTCGTGGGATATAGGTTCTTTATATAGAGAGTCTTGTGCTCCATAGAATTCATATTGGCCACCGAATAATAATTATGCATTTTTAATGCCAAATAAAAAGTAACAGTTAAAGAAATTAATATACAATTCTATAAAAATTTATTTCCTTTTTGACTTTTCCCTCGTATTATTAGTTTAGTCGTCTTATACACATCATATACGTTACTTCAATCTTATACAATTCAATGTACATAACAGTGGAATTTCAGTCATATATTTTTTATTTTTCATAAAAGAATACTTCAATGTTATTTAGAGAGGCTCGTTTTGTAGAGTTTACTGACTTATGAACTTTTGAAATCTAGTAAATCTAGCTAAAGTTAATTATATATATTATATTTGGAACATATTCAATTTAGCTATCAGTTTTACACCTTACTTAGGCTCCATAGCTACCCTATAAATTATTGGCGTTATAAAAAAATAAGTCTTCTCCTAATAAAAGAAAATCTCCTGCAAAACAGCCAAGAGACATGATAGAAGCTTTTGTACGATTCAGTGGCGGATTTAGCGTTCATTTTTATTATTATAACATGAGTTAGGGTTTTATTGTGATAATCCTAGTTTCAAGGGTTAAATTGGAATTAACTCGTTAACAAATTAAAAGCAAAGGGAAGCTGTCGCTTCTGGTTGACTTGGAAGTTGTGGGCAAGTAGGGGATCCTGTAGGAGCGGTGGCAATATAATTATAGAATGCACTAGAAAAATAATATGTTCTCAACTGATGCTTATGCATTACTTAACAATGGAGAATATTTATCAATAGAAGATAATAATTAATATAAACTTTCACAGTTGCAAAGAATGGAGGATTTAGAGCTAGAATTCAAACTCGCTAATTTAATATTGTTTGTGTCGACTTGTAGAGACACAATCGCAAAAACAATGTATATGTTTATGCAAGAGCAATTACTTTTGATTTAAAAATCAAGAAGAAAGAAATCTCTGGAACTCATGATTTTCTCTCTCAAATTTCACAAGACTTCCTCCAATTTAATCGGCAGATTTCTTTTGAAATTCACTTTGGCTCCTCCAAAAATAAATGTGTATATTTGGTCTGATAATACTCATCACTTTGTTACAAAGTGTTGTTTCAATCAAATAAACACACAATTCCACATGCAATTAAGTTGATTTCTTTGTTGACTCTTCTCCATTTACATTATTCATTGTATTTATAAATATGATGGTACATCATCCTTAATTTTCCACAGAAGAATAGTAAGATGTTCTTCTGATAGGTTAGTTTTGAATAGTTTGACTGACTTGTGAACTAACACAATTTAGAAAATGCTGTAGAGGTTAAAGCTTTCATTTCCAGCATCTCTACTAGTTGCTAGATTAGATTTGTCGCTGTTGTTTGGTCAACAAGGAGCCTCTCACAATTATATGAAACAGAGAGGAGAAAAGTCATCACAATCATATTCAAAAGTCTAACAATAATTTAGAACTTATCAAATCAGTTGGATATATATCACATTCAATCAACTAAAGATCCTAATTGGAAAACCTTCTCAAGTTTGGAATCAGTTTCACGGGCTGTCAGAGAGAGAATGTACTTAGGTGTATACTCTAGGGTAAAAGATATCAAACTTTACAGCTCTTAAGTCTCATGCTTTATTATAATCTATTTCTAAATAGTTTGGAGTTGCAACCTATGTCGCGAAGCCATCAAGTGCACTGAGCTCCTTGAGCCTTGCTCCATGTCACTCCAATGATTCATGTCATTTGGGATGAAAACAAGCTTTGAGTTAACAAGTTGATGCAAGCCGATGAGATGTCACAACTTGGTATCTTGATTCCATGTCACCTCTTTAAATCCCCATCACAACTTGATGCAAGCAAAAGAGATATCAGTAAAAACGATCTCCATGATTACCAAGTCCACAAGTCAATCCCATTGAGTTAACTATTGGTACAATCAACATTTGATCAAAGTAGATCAAACTCGAGTTGACTCGAATTAGATTTCGATATTTAATCAATATGTTTGTTGGTTGAGAGTGAGACGTCAAGAAAGTCAAGATTGATCAAATATTTAATAATTGATCAATTCGGTAGATGGTTGAGAGTGAGATATCTAGTAAAAGGGGAGTTTGTTGGAGAGAAAGATTGTTGATGCAATCAAATTCAGGTAAAGGATAACCAATCTTGGCTTGAGTTTTGATAGTTGATCAAGTAGGTCAAAATTGATCGAATACTTGATAGTGAAAAATTTCAAGTGAGTCATGGTTACTAGATACTTGATGGATGAAAGTCCAACAAAGAGTTGACAAGGGTGAAGTCCAAGTGGGTCAAGGTTGAACAGACACTTGATAATGGTGAAATCCAAGTGGGTTAGGTTGACTGGACACTTGACAATGGTAAAGTCCAAATGGGTCAAGGTTGACCCAACACTTGACAATTGTGAAGTTCAAGTGGCTTAAGGTTGACTGGTCACTTGATAATGATGAAATTCAAGTGGGTCAAAGTATCAGATACTTGGCAATGGTGAACAGTTGACCGAACACTTGACATGTGATGGAAGTCCTAACAGGTCGTGGAGGACTAGATGCTAGGCATGAGAGATAAAGTCCTAATAGGTCATGGAGGATCAGATGTTAGAGATGTGGAAGTGAAGTCCTGACAAGTCTTGGAGAATCAGATGTCAAGCATGAGAGGGGAAGTCCTGATAGATCATGAAAGACTAAATGTCGGGCATGCGGTTGAAATCTTGACAGATCATGGAAGACCGAATGTTGGACACGTGATTGAAGTTCTAACCGGTTATAGAAGATAAGATGTTAGGCACAAGAAAGAAAGTCCAAGCAGATTAAGGAAGACTAAATGTTAGATAATGATTAAGTCCTAGCAGATCAAGGTTGATCGGATGCTAGGTGAATGAAGTCCTGATAAATTGAGGTCAACCGAATAATAGGGATGGTGAGAGTTAAGTTTTGGTAAGCTGAAATAGAGGTATCAGTCGATTGATATGGAATATCAATCGACTGATGACCTTGAAATCCCTAGTTCGAAGTTTGAAGGGTTTAAGGGGTTTATGGTGTGATCAATTGACTACTAGGTATGAACAGTCGATTGATGAACCAGTCGAGTGATGAACTTGACTGTCGATGCAACAGTCGACTGTTGACCTTGATGCTAAGTTGGAAGAAGTCATTGAGTGGTCAAAGTTTGACAACGTTAGAATTCTAGTAGAGTAATCAACTTATGGTGATAAGCAGTTGACTGATAGGCAGAAAGCAGCCACGATAGTAACTCTAAAAATGAGGGTTTCATGGAGGATTTTGAATACCTATTCTTGGGTGATTCTTGTGGGGTCCGTGAGTGTTGTTGCATTCCAGACCTTCAAGAAATAATCCAACAATAAGAAAGCGAACAAAGCGAGATTCATTTGTAAAGTTATTTCATTTGCATTGTATTATTTGCATTTGTATCTTTTATATTCTTGTTGTATTGCTAGTAAGAATAGGAATTGTAAGATCTTTCTTTGCTTATGAAAGGTATCCGAGAAGGAGAAAGCATAGTGGTGCTACCATTAGGACGCTAAATTGTAGAGTAGGAACCGGGGGTTTCGAACCACGTAAAAATTAATTTGTTGTACTTATGTTATTTTTGTTTTTTCTGTTTATTTTCGTCGCACATTAACTTTTTTAGAAGAGTACACGATTTATTAGAACAACAAAATTGAAAATCAATATTTACTCCCCCTCTAGTGATGTTTTTCCCAATATTAGATTCATGTTAAATCGATATTATTGTATTTTTTTAATTTTTGAATTAATTATGATCATTAATTTTTTTTTTCAAGTGTTTGGTGACTACCAGTTGACTGATATGTAGGGTTTAAGTTAAGAAACCCTCATTCATGTTTTCGCATGAAAAAGAAAAGTTGTGCTAATGAGTTAGCCTAACTTAAACATATTATCAAACATAAAAAGTGGAAAGATTGTTAGTGCAATCAACCTCGAGATAAGGTTGACCAGGTTGACCAAGCTCGGCTTGACTCGAGTTTGAGTTTCGATGTTTAATCAATATAAGATATCAAGTAAGTCAAGATTGACTAGATATTTGATGGTTGAAAAGAGTTGAGTCGGTTAAGGTTGACAAAATATTTGATGGTAAATAAGTCAAGTAGGTTAAGGTTGACCGAACACTTGATGATGTTAGAAGTCTAACAGGGAGTTGGCACGAGAAGTCAAGTAGGTCAAGGTTGACCAGATACTTGACTAGAAGTGGAAAGTCCAACAGGAAGTTGGCAAGAGAAATCCAAGTGGGTCACGGTTGACCGGACACTTAGTGATCGGAATACCAATAGGAAGTTGACATAAAGACGAGAAGTCCAAATGGGTCACGGTTGACCAGAAACTTGGTGATCGAAAGTCCAACAAGGAGTTGGCATGAGAAGAAGAAAGTCAAAGTGGGTCACGGTTAACCAGATACTTTGCGGTCGAAAGTCCAATAGGGAGTTGGAATGAGGCATGAAGTCCCGGCAGGTCAAGATTAATCGGATGGTAGGCATTGAGAAAGTCCCAACAGAGCAAACTTTGGAAGGCCATAACTTTTGACTCGGATATCAAAACGAGGTGATTTTTGATGCAAAAAGGAGCTCGTTCAGAGATCTATATTTTTACTACTTATTAATTGATTGGTGCAATCGATTGATAGCTTATTTTCAGCAAATAGAGTGTTTCTGAATTGATTGGTGCAATCGATTGACGATATCAATTGATTGGTCAAGTAAAAATAGTCATTTTGTAGGTTTAAATGGTAAGATTCTATGACAATCAATTGGTTAAGTGTAGCAATCGATTGTTAGGTGAAAATCAGCCTGAACAACAATCTTATAAAGAGGATTTCGAGAAAATTTCTCGGGGTTGGTTCTTGAGAGGTTATAGGTGAAGTGTTGTTGCATTTCCAACTATTAAGAGGCATTCCAAAGTGACAAGCAAGCATTCAAAGCAAAGTTCTCAATTGTAAAGTGTTTTTGTTTTCATTTGTATTTGTATTTTGTATTGCTTGTATTTGTTCTTGTAAGAACTTGTTGTAAGAGACTTCTCCGCCTCCGGAAGGTATCTAAAAAGGAGAAATTCATAGTGGAGGGAGATCATAGGAGTAGACCTTGGATTAGTCGCCTAAGAGGAGGATACCAAGTAATTCTGGAATTGTGCATTTGACGTCGATTTGGATTCAAATTTCCGTTGCGGATTCAAATGACGAGTACAAGATCGAGACAAAGCGATTGGAGCTATTCACCCTCCCCCCGCTCTAGCTCGCACGGGTCCTAACAAGTTATTCTATAATTTTTGAAAAATCATAAAATTTCATATAGACATTACTTATGTCAAATAATATTAGGGAAGAATAGTTTTCTATGAAAATACATCTTATTTTCAAAAAATGGTACAAAGTGTGAAGATATCACACTCTTAGAAATCCAATACCTATTGGAGCTCCTTGGGTATATTAGGAATTCGCTAGGGAGGACTTCTCTAGATACCTTCCTAATGACTTTTCTAGGCTTCTTAGAAGCCTTAGTCATTATTGTCTCCTCAAGGTTAACACTAGGGATGACCTCCCTTGTAACCTTGAATTGACTCCTAGATCTAAAGTTAGTTCCATAATTATATGAGACTTTGTGATATGATGACACATACTCTTTGGCCTTGGACTTGTGACCCCAAGTCTTTCTTGCCCTTGAATGATTCATGCCTACCTAACCCTAGATTTTTATTTTTGGATCTTTAGCCTCATTTGTCATATTTTTTAGGGTCTTCTCCAATTTAACAAATTTTAACCTCAAAACTTGATTTCAACCTCTAGATCACTAATCCTTGGCTTATCATGAATGCTTTGGATCTTTCTTTTTCTAGGCATGTGTCTAGTCTTCTTAGGATTTTTTCCTAGATCCTTCCTATCCTTAGGTGAGGTTGTTCTAACATGATATGATTTATAATTTTTCTTAGAATTATCATGCTTCCTATTTTCATGATAACAAGCTCTAAAATCATAAAACTTATTTCTAGCATGTATTTTAGCATGACACAAGGGAACTGCATTATTAAATGATACCTTAGGAGCTCCCCCATGATTTGAACTCCCTCCTTTGTTCTTAGTCGAATTCCTCTCCCTTGGACATTGATTCTAATAATGTCATTTTTGATTGCACAAGAAACACACTATGTGCTTCTTGCCCTTTCATATCATGGGGCTAACTTCTCTTAGCTTCTCCTTCACCTTGGGTGCCACTTGAGCATTTTTCATCATCAATTTGGGACACTTGTTCTTATAGTGTCATCTTTCTTTACACTCAAGACACAAGATATGATCTTTATTTTTGATAAATGAATTTGTTATACCTTCATGATTTTGACGTTTTTGACTTGTGGAGGTGGCACAAGCTTTCTTGTTGACTTCGGAGGTTAAAGTTTCTTCTTGCTCCAATGAAAATGGCCTATGCTCCCCTTAATCCTTGAGGTAGATGTCTCTTCAATGTCCTCCTCGGATGTTGATCACCTCTCAACCTCCGAATCCTTATGTTCTTGAATCAAAGAATCTTCCTCTTTGAATTTGTCTTCACTTTGCATTGAGGTTGGATCTTCATGGAGCTTGGTCAACTTGCTCCATAAATCCTTTGCATCCCGATATTGGCCTATCTTGCACAATATGTTGTTAGGAATAAAATTGACTAGAATTTTGATTACCTTATCATTTGTCTCCGATTTTTGGAGTTGCTCCTCGGTCCATTTCTTCTTTTTCAGGAATTTTCCTTTGCTATCCATTGAGGCTTCAAATCCCTCAATTAGAATGAACCAATCTTCAATGTTCATCATGAAGAAACTTTCAACCCTTGTCTTCCATTATCAAAGCCTCCCAATCCGAAGGGTGGAGGTGCCTGGATGTCGTATCTGAATCTATCTCGGGGTTCCATTTTGAGGTTGAGTTCTTTTGATGATCAATCCTTTGACTTGTTGATACTTGAGGGTCAAAATTTCAACTTCTTGTTCCTCTAGCTTGTGCTTCTTCCATTGATTAGTTCGGTGAAGAGCGACTTTGCTCTAATACCACTTGTTAGGACCCGTGCGAGCTAGTGGGTGGTGAATAGCTTCAATCGCTTTGTCTCAATCTTGTGTGTGTCATTTGAATGCGCAACAGAAACTTGAATCCAAACCGACGCCACATGCACAACTCCGGGATTTACTTGGTATCTGCCTCTTAAGCGACTAATCCAAGGTCTACTCCTAGTGATCTCTCTCCACTATGAACTTCTCCTTTTCGGATACCTTCCGGAGGCGGAGAAACCTCTTACAACAAGTTCTTACAAGAACAAATATAAGCAATACAAACTATAAATGGAAATGAAAGCAAAAACACTTTACAATTGAGAACTTTACTTTGGATGTTTGCTTGTCACTTTGGAATGCTTCTTGATAGTTGGAAATGCAGTAGCACTTCGCCTCTAACCTCTCAAAAACCGGCCCCGAGAAACCTCCTCAAAATCCTCTTTATAAGGATGTTGTTCGACCTGATTTTCATCTAACAATCGATTGCTAGATTTCACCAATCGATTATCATTGAATCTGACTATTTAAATTTGCAGAATGACTATTTTTACCTGACTAATCGATTGCACCAATCGATTGATAGCTGCCAGTTGATTGCACCAATCGATTCTGAAGCATTATGTGCATTGGAAATAAGCTACCAATCAATTGTTTCAATCGATTGAACCAACTAATCAATTGCACCAATCGATTAGTAAGTAGTAAAAATATACATCTCTGAACGAGCTACGTTTCGCACAAAAAATTACTTCATTCTGATATCTGAGTCAAGAGTGACCTTCAAAAGTTTGTTCTATCAGGACTTTCTTGTTGCCTAACATCCGATCAACCTTGACTTGCCGGGACTTCACGCCTCATGTCAACCCCCTGTTGAACTTTCGATCGTAAAGTGTCTGGTTAACTGTGACTCACTTGGACTTTTCTCTTGCGAACTACCTATTGAACTTTTGATCACCAAGTGTCTGGTCAATCGTGACCCATTTGGACTTTCTTTTTTTTTCATGCAAACTCCATGTTGGACTTCCGATCGCCAAGTCTCTAGTCAACCATGACTCACTTGGACTTCTTGTCTTCATGCCAACTTCCTGTTGGTCATTCGATTACCAAGTGTCTAGCCAACCGTGAGTCACTTGGATTTCTCTTGCCAACTTCCTGTTGGACTTCTCATTAGAGTTAAGTATCCAGTCAACCTTGACCTACTTGACTTCTCGTGCTAACTCCTTATAGGACTTCTGACATCGTCAAGTATCCGGTCAACCTTGACTTACTTGACTTTTTTACCATCAATATCTTATCAATCTTGACTTACTCAACTCTTCTTCACCGTCAAGTATCTATTCAATCTTGACATCTTACTAACATATTGATCAAACATCAAAATCAAAACTCGAATCAACTCGAGCTTGATCAAGTTGATCATGTCACGCCCCGGGAGGATATTTATCCGACGAAAATCGGACAACACCTCCCCTGTACGGCGGATAATTCCTTGAATACATAATACATCTAAAACACAAATACCCAACACGGCTATGTACAATCCACGCAGTGTATAAACATGACATAAATACCCCACTCGGGTATTACACAACCACGCAGAGTATACGATAATACAAACAGAAACAGAAACAATGGTCTACACGACCAGAA
>JBBUKS010000401.1:0-13073 GCA_038050645.1 Hedychium gardnerianum
GTTCAGATTCCTCTCCCGAAATTACGTTCACCTTTCCAAAAACTTCTAGATCCCAAAAAGTCCAGATCCAAGTAAAACATATTAGGGTTAACTAATATTATCGACATAGTCATTTCGATATTTAAATTATAACTGAATTCAAAGAGTGAAGGAAATCGTACTAAAAAGAGAGAAATTAAAATACTAATGAGAGTTTCATAGAGAAGAATAGTCTCCACGTATGAGAAAAATTATAACTCTCCACTTACCTCCGTCTATCTTTATATAGTCCTTCGAAAAAAAAATTCCACATAGCCCACTAGCTATCCATTTGAGAGGTGTGGTTAGGACACCAAAGATAACAACCGTTGGATTGTATCTATGACACTGTTGAGTCATTAGTCGGGTGTCACTTTCTATAAAGTTATTAGAGATTGTTGAGCCGTTGATGTGTGCAAGTTGTCAGAAGTTGAAGTCGACTGAACTTCCGAAGTCCTAATGAGAAATCGCTAGATGAATACCGAGTGCTCGAGAGAAAGGACTCTGAATGGCTATTTCGAGTCTGAATGGGATGCTACGAGATGACCATTGAGTGCTCGAGAATGCAGGCTGACTAGTTTAGGAGAAACGCAAAGTGCCTAGGAGTAGAGACCAAGGGAAGTCGAATGTTTGAGAATATCCTGAATCTGAGAAGCATGTCATATGACAAAAGCTAAACGCCCAGGGAAGGATTGACAAGTCAGGAATAAGGGCGGGCACTCGGGTGTAACTCGGGATACCATCACATGTCTCCCTTCAAGTCGGACTAAAGAGTAAAGTTGAATAAAGTCCGATTAAATATGTGGTGACTTTTAAATAAAAACAACGACTCTCGAGCTGCCTCTTCCCTAATCTTGACAGGAACCCCAGATAACATCACACATCCCCCCTTCTTTGAGTCATACTAAAGAGAGAAATCGAACAAAATCTATCAAAAGTGCAAGATCACTAAGAGGGCAAGGATTGAAAGACTTCATGAAACGGAGATGTAACTAAATAAATAGACACCTTAGAGGACCGCTAAGAATACCCATAACACTAATCATATCCTGGCTGGGAGAGGAACTCAATCCCTTAGTCGAGTGGATAATAGTCAAAAGGCCAAGCAATATCAAAATTTTATAAGACCGATCTCGTCTTGACCGAGAAGAGGTGTTCGATTTCGCGATCGTAAAGATAATAATAATGTGGATGCTCAGAATATCATAAGACAAATTCTTGTCTTGATTGGAGAGAAAAACTCGATGTTTCAATCATGGGAACATAAGAATATGGAGAAGATTAGAAATCCGATAAATTCCGATTGGGAATAATAAAAATGTCAAGAAGAACAGAAGCTCAATCCCACTTGGGATAATAATGAGAATACCACAGAGATCGAAAGACCAATCCCGCCTGATGAATAATAAAGAAAATACCACGAAGACTGGAAGACCAATCCCGTCTAGGGATAATAATGAGAATACAATGAGGATTAAAAATTTATCTTAACTGAAGAGAAGAGTTCAATCTTTTAGTCGTGTGTTTGTGAGGGAGGGGAGGTTCGAGGATAATAATAAAAATAACGAGAAAATTAGAAGTCTAATTTTATTCTAATCAGGCAGATCAATAAGAGTATCGAGAAAAAAAGGCGCAGGTCTGTGGAGCCCTTGAGAGGGCTTTGAGAGCGACGACTTCCTATCTGACTTACCCGAGCTATAACATAGACGACAACCCCCATATGGCCTACCCGAGCTACATCAGTTATGTTTAACTTTGTGCATCATCGATTTCCCTTAGAATAATCATTCCTGTGCTAACCCACTCCATTCGGAGAACCAAACAAGGCTTCCTTCTGTTTACTTCCTCTGATCCCTTGGATCGTTGGCTCAATGCCATCTTGTAGTACTTCACATCGATGCTTTGTTCAGAACGAAAAATAGAAGCCATCAAAGGCAAACATCAATTCACAAGCTTAGTGGAAGTCCCTTATATCAATCACATTGCACACTGTTTGTGGATGGATGCCAAATGACACGTAATATTCTTTTTTTTTTTTCCCTTTCCCTTTTCCCTTTCACTCTCAGTGGTCCTTGTGCATTAATTGGTATTGGTCGGAAAGAAAAAGGTTGATAAAGGAGAACTTCTGTTTACTTTCGGGATTAATCACAAAATTTAGACATTTAAATTATTTAAAAAAATAACATTCAAGGAATTATTCAACTTTTTAAATAAAAATTATTTTTCCGTTTTACCTTTTTTGCTTTATATAAAATTATCCTGCAATGATTGCAGGCAAAGTAAAGACTGAAACTGACCAGGACAAGTGGCGGCGCCTGCGACGCTCACGCCAAAGGATCCAGATACGGGATGGGAATTGCACAGATTCTATTTACAGCACCAATTGGATGAGGTCACACAACACTCCCTGCTTCCAGAAAGGTCCTATTTAGTCCCTGCCAGAACAGTCAGGCGGTGGATCAGGATCTCGCCGCTCTCTCGGAAGAGATTTCCGATTCTTCTTCGGTATGACTCCCAACTCACTGTTCTTCATGCATTTAGGGCTTTGATCTCCGTTTCCCTGTACTTTTACAGTCTCGAGAATAGTATTACGTTCGATTTTAACTATCACATTAGGTTAGAAGATCGATTCAGGTTTCAGGAGTGGCCGATTGCTGTGGTGATTCCAGCGCGGCGTGTTTTTTTTGATTTTTCTGTGTGTATTTGTTGCTGTCTTATACTTTAAAAAAGTATTATTTGGCAAAACTCTGGCGTTTTTAGTGTCAGAGTATCGATCCCTATTATACTGCAGCGCACCTTCAAGTATCATTCCATGGTATATTATCATAACCAATCTTGTAATGCTTACACATTTGTTATCTCTAAGGTTATGATATAATCTTGTTATGAATGGGGCATCTCCTATACTGCAAAAACATGTCGATCTATGTCCTGCCCAACTATATCCTTGTCCTAGATTGCACGTGCAACAACAACAACTATGACGACATGAAAGGGATAATTTGCAACCTCCCATTCCCATAATAGGGATGTCTTTTTGGAACTTCTTAGAAGAGGGACTCTTATACCATGTAGATTATGAAAATAGGTAAATGTTGTATTGCTTAATAATGAAATATTCTTTAGATGGGTATATATATAGATTTGATAAAACCCTAAACTTAGAACTACTATTTTGTGTCTAAACCTACTAGACCAATAAGCTAATAGTGCCTCTAACATATTCGAAGTTTTAAATTAGAAAATGATTTTTTTTTTACATTTCAAAGATTTATATCTGATACCATTAGTTGGTGTTCGTTAGTTAACCATTCCCTATGTGTTACTATATAACTTTTATACATAATTCTAGTACCTTCCTAGTATGAAGGAGAAAGAAATCTATTTGGATATGGTCATAGTCATCCTTAAAGTTTAATGAGTCAGTGGCCATTTACTTCTCTGCTTAAATTTCAAATGCTATCTAAAGCTTGCTTATGTGGTGAATGTGGATTTTCGTTTGAATCCCCTAAAGAAAATTAACAATTTATTGTCATACCTTATATCTGCTACATCTTCAAAATTAACCTGTGAAGTAGACTAGGTTTAACTTTTTCTGTTCCAATGGAACTGTCTTTTTAGGCATTTACTTTCTTAAATGAGTAGTTCTACTTTAGTATTGTCATTTGATATATTGACATGATTATCTTGATTTAGATATGGCATCTGGTGCTGAAGTAGAGTCTCTTTCCAGCGAGAACCTGCTCGAATGGGTTCAGAAAGACAAGCGTCGTTTTTTACATGCTGTTTATCGTGTTGGCAATTTGGACCGTACCATAGAGTCTGTTTTGTCAAAAATTTGACCGTCAAATCTTCTATGATATCTTACTCTAGCTTCATCAATCCCTATTTACTAAACAACGCTGTGATATTCCTTCAGATTTTACACTGAATGCCTTGGAATGAAACTGCTCCGTAAACGTGACATTCCTGAAGAGAAATATTCAAATGCTTTTCTTGGATTTGGACCAGAGGACTCTCATTTTGTGGTGGAGCTGACATATAGTATGTTTCTCATCTCATTGTAGAAAATCCTTTTCTCCCATCAACTTATGACCATGTGTGAACTCGTTCAAAATTTATCATTTTCTGATGATTGTCTTAGCAGCAATCTTAGGCTCCAAACTATTGGCACTTTGTACATGTCTGTTGTTCACTTTTTTATTTAAACATTCAGTAAATGACTTCATATCTTCTTTTCTCTTCTTTTGAGCAGATTATGGGGTGGATAAGTATGATATTGGCACTGGCTTTGGCCATTTTGCTATTGCATCAGAAGATGTATGTTGCACATTTGTGATTAATTCTGTCCCATATAGTTATTTATCACCTGAACATTAATTGGAAGGAAACAAAATCACTCGAATTGTAGGTCTACAAATTAGTTGAGGACATAAGATCCAAAGGTGGGAAGATAAAACGTGAACCAGGTCCTGTTAAAGGAGGAACGACAGTCATTGCTTTTGTCGAAGACCCTGATGGTTATGTATTTGAGCTTATTCAAAGGGGACCCACACCTGAGCCACTTTGCCAAGTCATGCTTCGAGTAGGTGACTTGGAAAGGTCTATCAAGTTTTATGAGAAGGTAACATATATTATAAGTTTTATTGGTTGTTCAATCTTAAAGATGTCAAGAATATAGTTGCTTATTTTTGTGCAATTTGATAATTTCCAAATGCATGCAAAACAGTATCCTTCTTGAACAGCATAGTTCAAGTACTCTCTTATTTGCAGCATGCTTCAAATATCTATAATTGTCATTATGAACTTATTAGAGTTTAGTGTCTCAGTTCATGCCTTATCTGTGCATCAATATCTATCCTTGGTTCTTTTCCACTTAGATAATTTTCATAGTTTTGGTGACTGGTTGTCATGCATTTGCTCCATTGTGTCTAACCTGTTAATAAACCAAATATTATAGTATAATGCATTTAGTTTGTTTTGATTGTTATATCAGACTGAAAACTCCTTCCCTTGAGAATCTGCAATAGAGAGACTTTGTAGCCTTTGTGGTACCATTTATTTTTGATGGTTTTGTTCTTATTTAGAGTGCACAGTAACAGTTGCTACTTGTATCTGATCAGCTGGATACAAAACAAGCCAAGCGTGTTTCTTGTTCTTTTTTGAATATATCTGTTTCACCGATTTCATTGTTGTGTAACAGATGTGCTATCTATATAGCTGAACAAGTATATTATCAAACTCTGTGTCCTCTTTAAACTCATCATTTTCTCAATGTGTTTTGTCATTTTCATTCAGGCTTGTGGGATGAAGTTGCTGAGGACAAAAGACAATCCTGATTACAAGGTCATATTGCACAGCATCATTTTCTGATGGTTATTGGTCTTACTGATGTTAATCTAATTATACTGCATGTGTCAAAATCTTTTGAGGGCTAGGGCTGCAATCGTGCATTTAATTTGTGCAGAGGCATTAGTCTAACACGTGTGTGTGTCAGAATCTTGGCTTTCATGTTATGATAATTATGCTGATTGATATAACGATTATTTCATATATAGGTTCCTATAATTCAGATACATGTATACCTTTGTGGCATTGGCTTAACTCATATACTTTTATATAGAGCTATATCTTTGCTTTTTCACATCATGCTCACCCTTTCTTCCAACCATACAAATACAACAGTATACTATTGCGATGCTGGGTTATGCTGAAGAGACAGAATCAACTGTTCTAGAGTTGACTTACAACTACGGTGTGACAGAATACACAAAAGGAAATGCATATGCTCAGGTTTTTTTTTAAATCTTTCGTAATATTTTGTTAATTTTATTCATTAAATTACTAATATCTCTTATATCTGTGCGTAGGTTGCTATTAGCACTGAAGATGTTTATAAAAGTGGCGCTGTTGTTGATTTGGTTACTAAGGAGCTAGGAGGAAAAATTACAAGACAACCAGGACCAATTCCAGGAATCAACACCAAAATTGTCTCGTTTTTGGATCCAGATGGTTGGAAAACAGTAAGTCTTCATTTATGTCTTGGTTTCTAGAAATAAATTGCTCAGTATAATTCTTTTATGTATCTTTGCTTGTAGTTTGGTAGTGCTTTATGGAATCTCACGGTTCAATTTTTTGGGGTGACGAACTTTGTTGTGTTCTTATCTGTCATGACAAACTCATACCCCCAGCTTCCCTTAATATGTTAAAGGATAAAAACTCTAAAAATGCCATTATTTCCTTGAGAAAGTCTGAACAAAACTTTCGAAATGGCTTTGAATTAGGTGTCTGTTAATATTTTGTTTCAAAAATTGCCATAATTTTTGTTGAAATTTCTCTGGAATTTATTGTTGTTCAGTCCTTGCTTTCATTTTATTCTCATGCAAAAACAACCATCTCAACACATTATTGATTTCTTTTTGGCATAAGAAAAGTACTGAAATATCCATTAACAATCATATGTTATTCAAAATATGATTTTGTTCCACAGTAATATCTTTCACTTCCATTCTCACGTGTACATCAGTACTCAATATAATCAAATACTAGAAAGGTTTTTAATTTGTAATAATGATTGCGTAAGATAATGGAAGTCAAATGAATACTCGTAACTCAATATTATGTTATGATTTCTATACTTTTCTATTAATGATTATATATAAATAAAAGTCAATGGATACTTTTTGCATAAAATTGTATTTTGGTGAGAATTGTCGAGGACAAGACAATGTTATATATATTTACTGTTCTTTAAGTTTGACGTGTTAAATTGTTACTTGGTAACGATGAGATTTTGCTCCTTGGGAGGTCATAGTTCAATTCTCACTGGATAAGTTCTAACAAAGGTCAAAGATACTGATGTAAAATCATCAAAACAAAGTCTTATTCGGCCATTTCAAGAGGGTCGTTTTAGAGTTTTAGAAGTTGAATTAAACCTATTTGATGTTTATTAGATAACTTTCCTCTTGGTTTTATAAATAAATTATCTCGCAACTAATATTAAATAAAAACAATAATTTCCCAAGATTACGACACCAATTTATCATTTCACTTTTTTATTTTGTTTATCGACTGTTTGCACTTCCTTAATGCCAAGTTCAATCATTTCGATAAAATGTTTAGTTTGGATTAATTTCTTGGCTTGAATGGTAATGAACTCTTCTATGGTCATGTGCATTTAACTATTTCGTCTATTGAATCATTTAATAACTTTTTAATTGCTTTCCAGGTTCTAGTTGATCACTCGGATTTCCTCAAAGAGCTTGGGCAAGCGTGAGCATGGACCTCTGAAACTTTATTACTGCGACTATGGTAGTTTTAGCTGTAAGGTGTGCTTTCTATATGCAAGTCTAGGATCGTGGCAGTATGTAATAATAATTTCCAGTCATGGAAATCATGGTACTTTTAGCCGTAAGTTGTGCTTTCTATATGCAAGTCTAGGATCGAGTCAGTATGTAATAATAATTTCCAGTCTTCTTGCATTTGCTGTTGCAATTTACTAGGATTAACTACTACACCGGTAACGCTATAGCAACTGATGCTGCCCACACAAATATTACAATAGTTATGATTTAGTAATTGGTATATAATTATAATCTTAGGATTTTATAGTTATTATAATGATACAATTATAGAAGTTACGGGCTATTAGAATACAATGATGATTAAAAATAAATATAATGTTGATTAAAAATAAAGTACTAGTTATAATTTATAATTATTATGACATAATATTGGTCAACATTAGTTAATATTGATTTTGTAATAGTTATGTAATTATTATATCATTGTTATTATTGATAAAAGTTAAAATTATATTATAATAATTATGTAATTATTATATCTTTATTACTATTAATAAGAGTTAAAATGTTGTTAAAATATAATATTTAAGTTTTTATATTATAATAGTTATAAAGTATAATGGTTAAAATATAATATTATTAGTGTTGATTAGAATTAAAGTGTTTATATTATAGTAGTTATAAAATTATAATCGTAGAATAATTTTAGAAAAAAAAAAATAAGGATGGGGAATAAAAAATGTCTTTTTGATTTTTGTCTTATATATTTATACGTGTGTGCGCTTTCGACGATGCTTTAGAAAAAGCTAGTCATTAGAGATATACACCATGTATTGCCCTGGGTAAATACTCCTACACTTTTTGGAAACATTAAAAATGCCATCAAAATTTTTGTAATAGGTTTACAATTATCTCTTCTTTGTTATTTTGCTAACAGAGAAATGATGTCAAAACTTTCGAAGGCAAGAAATTTAATTTACACTAATAAATAAATAATAATAATAATCAATATTCCTGGTAGAGTAATTAAAAATGGAAAGACATCTAAATTTCTCCATATTATTTTGATTTCAAAACTTTCTTAGGTGAATCTTCTTCCTCATTCGCTCCTCACATTTTCGAAAGATTACTATTTTTAATCTTTCGTTAATGCCTCTCTTCTACATTGTTCTATCCCTAATTGTCGTCATTTTCAATGCTTGTGAAATTGCGATGGAAAACGACCATTCCAAAGACACACACGGCGTTGACTGCAATTCGCAACTATCCGCATCGGCGGCTCCACCTCTGACTGCGCTAACTTGTAGCCGCCGGCAGTAGCCAAATTTTGCTCCAGCAGAAACCGATCCAAGAGGCCCGAAAATCCGGCGGCGCCGATCGAACTGATGCTGATTTGATTCCCGTTCCACCTGTCGAACAAAGCGACGCACTTCGAAGCAGTCGTTGGTTTGACGAAGTTGCGAGAAGAGTAGAATGGTCGGTTGTCGGTTGCTTACGGCTTCGGCCTTTCTTCCTCCCCGTAAGGCATATTCCAGCATCTTTATTCCCACCTAATCTCTCTTCGCCTCTCTAGATCCGAATGGACATCGCCGGGATGACTTGGCTGCCTGCGACCGCTCGAAGCTGGTGGGTGAAGACCGACGAGTCCTCCCAATGGCAGGACGCCGCCTTCTACTCCCTTTGCGCCGCGTATTCCTGCGTCTCTGCTTTTGCCCTAGTATTCCCCAATCTCCACATGCCGTCAGCTGAACAGTTTTACCCCTTTTTCATGTAAAGATTGCAACTTTCCTAGTTTTATCAATTTGTTGCCTGCAGATTCAAGTGGTGAGGATCCAACTTCGAGTCCCTGAATATGGTTGGACGGGGCAGAAGGTTTTCCTTTTCATGAATTTCTTGGTGGACGGAGGTGACTTCGGCATCGATTTTAATCTGATTTTTTCACCCTCCATCTTTGCTTGCTCATTTAGATCCTTGACGGCAGATTGCTTTTCCATTATCTAATGTTGCAGCTCGTGCTCTGGTCTTCGGGTTCCACAATAATGTTTATCTTTTCCGGCCAAGTGTAAGCTACACCCATGTTCTTGATCACCTTCGATACGGCCATCAAGTCTTTTTAGTGTTAAAGCTCGTGTGGAATCTGTAATCTTGTGGTGAAATCTTTTTGATTCATTTATCAGGTTTTTGCTCTAGTGTTGTTGGATCTTCCAGGGTTATTATTCTTTTCTACTTACACCCTGCTTGTGCTTTCCTGGGCTGAAATATATCATCAGGTTAAGTGTAAATTGTGCTCTTATGCTCTCCTTCTTTGCTGGATTTTCTAATTTCCGATGATGATACGATGATAACGACATGGCAGGCAAGGGATCTTCCTTCAGACAAGCTGAGGATCACATACATCATTGCTAATTGTGTAATATACTTCATTCAGGTATCCATTCTTTCAGTTTGCAATCAGGAAATTGGAGTGTGTTTATATAATCTGTTGTTTGTTAATAGTACCATTTGTTGAATCAGAGGGTATTCTTCAACCTTCCTTATCTATGTTTAGGTTTGCATATGGATGTATCTGTGGATAAACGACAATCGGATTGTGGAATTAGTTGGGAATATCTTTGTAGCAGGTAGATTTCATTTTGAATAACTAGATTTTGGTTCCTCTCCTACTTTGCTGAAAAACTGTTTCTTGCTTAACTTAATTTGATGTTTTGTTTTCTTTTTCAGTAATATCCTTCCTAGCTGCACTCGGTTTCTTAGTGTATGGAGGAAGGTTATATCTTGCTTTATTGATCATTAATATATAATGCAGACAACATCCTTATGAATCCTAATATGTTTACAGTCTATTTTGCCTGCTGAGGCGTTTCCCTGCTGAATCGAAGGGGCGACAGAAGAAGCTTCTCGAGGCTTGTTCTCCTATCAAACACTGAAATGATATCAAACCTGTATCTTCATTCTATTTTCTGATATCAAGAACATCCTGTAATAACATAGTTTCAATTGGTTTAATTTTGATGCAGGTTGGATCTGTCACTGCAATATGCTTCACCTGTTTTCTCCTAAGGTGCTTCGCGGTGAGTGTCGATCCCCTATTAAGGTAATGAGAGGAAAATAAGTTGATCAAATCTTTATGCTAATTATTTCTTTCCCTTCCTTCTTCTACTTGTAAATGTTGCAGCTTGGTCTATCAGCCATTGGCTCTGGTGCCTCACTGGATGAATTGGGTCATCCTCTTCTGGATTTCACCTTCTACATGGTAATGTAACCTTAACTTCATCGTATCAGCCGGTCTGTCCCGTTTTAAAAGCAAATCCATGGTTTTGTATGATTCAGTTGACTGAAGTACTCCCTTCGGCACTTGTTCTCTACATACTGCGGAAGCTCCCTCAGAAAAGTGTTTCCGGGCGGTATCATCCCATTCGATAGACCATTCGCTCATGCAAGGCTAACCTACTCAGAGTTTGTTGCATTCATCAGATTGGATAAGAAAGAACTAGAGAGTAAGATTTCATGTCAAGCTCCCTCAACATTACAGATTATAATTACAGCATCACTCAGGCCTCAGCCAAACATATCACATAATGACAAGAAAAAAAGTCTTATTATCAAACTGTTTTTTTTTGTTTTTGTTTTGGTTTCACTCGAGATTTTTTGAGCTGCGGAATGATTGGACAAAGCCATCCACCCTTTTCCTGATCTCTTCTGGATTGGCTCCAACAGCCTTGTCTATCACTGCGCCATCATCTCCCATCAGAACGAAGGTTGGCATTGCCTTCACCCCCATCTTTGAAGCCACCTCCTGCCATTTCCATCCAACACACCAAACAAGTAAACAGTAGTAAATTTTGTATCATGAAATTTCTGAATTATGAAAAAGATGAAGAAAAATCCATCTCACCTTGACTTCATCGACATCCACCGAGAGGAAGAGGATGTCCGGATAAGCCATGGCCAGCTCCTCGAAGAAGGCGTTCATGGCGAGGGATGGAACACACCATGAAGCACCGAAGTGGATGAAAACCTACAACGCAATCACGCAGGCATCAAAAGAAGCGACCGAGGAAGAAATTGAGCCATGAGAGGGCTTTACAGGGTAGCCTTGGTCCTTGGCTTGGCTGATGAACGTGTTCCATGACTGCTCTGAGTTCACCTTCACAACTCTAGACCTGGAATTCTGCTGCTGCTGCGGGCCTTCCATGACTCACAAGCTCATGAGCTGATTTTCTTGACCAGAGCTGGGTGGGAATTTATAGAGATGGGAAAGTGGAGATGGAGGACAGGTGGCTTAACAAAATATCTAATCTTGTTCATATCCATTGAAGATTGCTGTGGAAGTTTTGTTCTGTTTTTGTTTGTTTCACAGGATCTTTTCATTTTTGTTTGGGAAATCTGGTATGTCGGTTTGAGAATCGTAGGCTAATTGTGAATTAATTGAGTTTTTCTCTTCTAATTCGGACGGAAATCAGATGGTTGAAATTGGTTTTGTAGATTTTAAATTATTAAGAAACAACTGGAATCAACTGGCTCTTTTTATAATAAAAAGTATTGTTATTATTGTACTATTTTATTATTTTATTTTAGTGATAAGCATCATAAACCGGGCACAATTAAAAGAGAGAAACCCACAGTAAGTTTTTTTATGTGCCCAGCATGGAAAAAATATTAAAAAATTAATACATCATACTTAACATATTAAAATATATTGGATCATAGCGATTTTGATATTTAATTTAGAGTTCTCTATACCACACCGAATAACCCTAGAACAATGACCTCATATTTATCCATTAATATCACATGTAAAGGACTAGGTTTAGGGATTACCTCAAACTAAATCGTTTAAAGTTCAGAATCTAACTCTATCCAAGGCATACAAACTTTTTCACATAAATGCAAAACAAAAAAACAAGTCTTCCACACAAGCAAGTGGTTTATTAGACTTCATCTACTCATGCTAAATAAAATATGCAAATGACCTTATATAGGGATATGTAGGGATGAACAAAAGGTCAGTTAAATTTAATTTCGAATTTGAAAATTTGATTTGGTTAATTCAGGAGTTCAATTTTTTTTAAAAAAATATTAATTAATTCAATTTAATTGATTCGGTCTCGATTTCAAAAATCTAAATTTAATTAAACCAATTAAATTGAACATATTAATCGGCTCTTATGTTATTAGTCAACATTGATATAGCAGTCAACCGATAAATACATAGCAATTGACTGCTATGCTCGAATTTAAAATTTAGAATTCTTAACTCACGCTCATCGATTATCGGAGAGCGATTGATCAATCAACTACTCGAGTAATAGTCGATTAGTTGATTCAAGTGTTTGAAAATTTAATTATTTTGATTTTCGATCGAATTAATTAATTTTTTATCAGTTCGATTTGTTCGAATTTTATAGAAAGTTCAATTGGTATAATTTGTCAAAAAAAATTGAGATTGTTCGATTTCTATTTAATTAGTTCAATCGGTTAGTTATTAGTCGATTACTAAATTCTAATTATAATACGTTGAAGAATATGTCTAAAGATTAATTATAATGTTGGAGAAACTCAAAATGATAAAGTTTTAATTAGGTCATGCACATAAGGTGTTTGATAGAATATTTAGTTGAAATTTGTTAATAATTCTTGAATGTTAAGATTGTTTCACATTGCTCAAAGTATGAGATTAAATTGTGGATAAGGATTTATTGTGTGGAAGTAGAGATTTGGATGGATTAGATACACGCTATCTATTGTAGT
>JBBUKS010000412.1:0-13073 GCA_038050645.1 Hedychium gardnerianum
AGGTGGATGTGTGGACATACAAGGATGGACAAAATAAGAAATGAGAGTATTAGAGAGAAAGTCGGAGTAACATCTATCGAGGGAAAACTCCGAGAAACACGTTTGAGATGATACGGGCATGTACTTAGACGACAAATAAATGTCCTAGTTAGGTGATGTAAAACAATGACAAATACACACATCAAACGAGGAAGACCAAAAAATACTTGGTTAGTAATAATAAAATAAGATAAAACTTATTTAAATATAGATGATGATATAGTAGGGGATAGAGTCCAATGGCGTAAAATGATCCATATAGCTGACCCCACATAGTGGGATAAGGCTTGGTTGTTGTTGTTGTTGTTGTTTCGCTTTAGTTTTGTGTCATGAGCTCCTGAAGATGCCATTTGCTTAATTGACACATTCCTATATGAAATAGAGTGATGACTCCCTACCTCTCTCATGCACTGGTCACCGTTCGGGCTAGTTAGACTAGTCCCCGTGATTTACCTCTTCCGTGTTGGTTTTGGGACGGATTGACGGGGGCGCTGGGGGCGAGCGTTTCGCCTTTTGTCACAAAGAGTGTGATGACTCCCTAGGAAGTAGGAACTATTTATGAAAAAAATGCTTTTTTAAGTACAAGAAATATTGCAATCATATATAATGCAATTATTCTCTTTCTTTACTGGTGTTTGCAGCTTTCAGGTCCCCCTTTAATTTTTTCTTCGAGAATGAAGATTCAGGATGAACTTTTTGGAATTCATGAATGAACTTTTTGTTTGATTTCATTGTTCTTCCCCAATAAAAAAGAATGCATGTGAAAAACATCTCGTGGATCTACCTAATTAAATAGAGTTATAGAGGAAAATATGAAACCTAAGAAAACAGGGCTCAACTTTGAAATTTTATCTAATTGGACATTTTTTGCAAGGTAAAGGTTTGCATAAAAGGATTTAAGTGATGTGCATCTAATTGGACCATGCATTCATCATTTTATTTTTATTTTTCATACTTTCATTTTTGTGAAGCTATATTCTGGAGTCTAATCTTAATCATCCAAATCAAACCCGTGTCCCATTGGTCGACTTGGTCGGCCCAATTCTAATAATCAGTGGGAGGGACTATTTCAGGTCCAAGTCTTTTTTTTTCTGCCGTCTTGAAATCTTCACTGATCTAGAGTTGATTAATTGGGCTGTCCAATTAATTGATTTTAATTTGCTGAGAATATTTAGGTATCCAAATCTTTTCTGCATTCTCATTCCCATATTTTGAAGCATGACTATGTAGAAAGTTTATTCTGGAGACAACAATTTTACTAATATTACGTCAATCTTTTAAAATGATCGAGTATTAACATGTAGCAAAACAAAATGTGCCAATTAACGAACTAACCATTTGCAAAGTTAAGGTTTGACTGACTGGTCAGGTGTACTTGACCATTGTAATTGCTGGTGACAAGTTCGGCAATTGTCTCAATGCAATAATCCATGCATTTTACTTTCAGTATTTTGATTTTACAAAAGTGTCTTCACTCTATCCTACATTGAAATCTTTATGATTTCTCATGACTTTCTGGAGATAGGCAAGTCCTATTCCCCATTCTAACATTAATAGTGTTGAAGTATAAGTTTGAGCTAACTATGGATACTGGCTCGATAATAATTGATGAGTAATTTTGGGCGTTGAATATGACTATGATTCAAGGTGTATACTTTGGATTCTAGATACAGTAGGCAAGGTTGATACTGGCCCATGTGAGATGTGGCAAATGGTAATTCGTAAGTATCATACCTAGGCTTCTCTTTCTGAAATAGTTGGAAAGCACTACAGTTCTATGTATGCAAAGCTCATGCATGCATAACCATGTTTTCAAGTGTGTTGGATTGATACTATATCTTCATCAAAATACGGTACATTCTTCATAGTTTGAAGTGGTAGCATTATTAACACTCCCTGTTATTCGGTGGTGCGCTAGTGCCATATTCTCAAGGACATTCATTATAAAACAAGTTGCAGAAATCTTCTGAATCACTGTCATATTCTGAATATTTACAATTTCAGAGCGATGACTATCTTCCTTCATACTTGGAACTTTTCTATTATATTGTTTTCTCTCTAAACAATAATTGTTTACATCATAGAATGTTACTGTCAATATCGTTCAGTGGGTTGTGATAAAGACCCTGAAAGAAATTTTCACCTTGAGTCCTGCTTCTGCCTTTAGTGAAAAGTGGTTTTGCTCTTATTCTTCCTATAAGAAATCTTTGTCCGGCATTTGTTTCTCACTATACAATGTGAATGTAGTTAGAATTTATGTAATTAACTATTTAGTCATATATCTAATGTGGATCGATTGGTAATTCCTAGTCCTTTAATTTTGTATTTATAAATTTTTTGGATATTACAATATGATTTTTTCCCTCTCCTCCCTCTTTTGGACTATCTTATCATGGTTACTCTTCTTCATTAAATGTGGATGCTATGGCTTGACAACTAACTAGTCTGCTATTAAAAGAATCTTAAAGCGTATGCATGCCACCTTTTTCAGTCTATGGAAATTTTTACCCTATAAATATCTTTAAAATTCTTTGATCAAAGACCTTAAACAGGGAGAGAGAAAGCTACTGAAGTATTTCCGTGGATTTACAATCATTCCACTTCGAGTGTTCATTTTGCTCACAGCTAGATGCTAGTAGTAAGCTTATATTGAAGATTAAAGTGTCAGAGAAAAGTTTTGGGTGTGCCTTTTCCCTTATCTTCCAAGAAAAAAGAAGAAAAAAGTAGTGTTGGGTTCCTGATTGCATATGCTTGCTTGTAGCACCATAAGCAACTCATTTTTCTTTTAAAAAATGTTTTTTCAACATGTTGATGTTATAATTGTGGAAGTTTTTTGTTTTGCCTGATTGCTCCATTGTTTGATTTATTTTTATTATTATTTTGTCTATTATAGTTCATTGGACTGCTTGGCGAACACCCTAAGCTTCTTGTGTCAAAAGCTAGCGTCACGTACAGGGGCAAAAACCTTTACATGCAATCTCCCCCGATACTGGAAGAAATGACACGATCCAATCTCCAGCTCCCCATGTTTGACCTGATGGATAAAGTTCCAAAGGACACTCTCCATGTTAGTGGTATATCTGAGAAAAATGACAAGAAAGCATCGTGCCTGAGGAAACTCCGTGTTGTCTTCAAAGGGGTTACTGATGAGGCCTTAAGAATGGATACCACTGAGAGTTCATAAATTATCTCAGCTATAAATTCTACTTTTGTATTTTCTTTGGGCTTCCTATGGCATTGTCTTTATTATGTGGAATTATGTAGGTCAAGGAATTTTCTGAATGCGTGCCCAAATCATACAACAATTAGGGTCGCCATTCAGTTTTTTTATTTGAAGAGCTAAAGTACGCCTACTTCATGTAATGCTCAGTCTTTTTGTGTGTGCGTGTGTGTGATTTAGATAAATAGAGTTAAATTATCAGCTTTAGCCTTGGACATGTTTGTTTTATGAATTCCACAGGTAGCCTAGTACTGACTAAAACAGCATCATATGGAGCTCTACGTTAAGATTTCTAATTTAACTCGACAGATCTCTGATGATGTCAAGGTAACTCTTCTTGTGATGGTACTAGTATTTTCTTTTTCTAATTCATTGTGGCAGAAATATATATGCATATGAATTTTATACAGGTTTTAGCAGAATAAATATTGTATTCTAAGTCCATTAGATGATGGAAAAACAAGTATTCTAATAGCACCAAAGTGATGAAATGTGGCTCTGTTCATTTTCCAGACAGTGAGCTCCCTGCAGATGTTTGTCATATGATGATAATTGTGGGTGCGATATTATGATGCAATCCACTGCAAGTTGAGTCCCTTCTCCATCACAATGGTAAAAGGCAAAATGTTCGCTCTTAGCACCTCAGTTAATTCGTTTCAGGATTAACACGGAGAAGATAAATTACGGATGATTATTAATTTGAACAACGATTAATACATAGGAAAAGATAAGAATTTGATCATTAGTCAAAATTTATTTAAGATTTTATAATGATAATATCTTATACTCATATACTAGTCAACAGTTTATCTCGAGGAGATGAGTTCATTCTCTATCACGAATTCACAACTAGTTTTCATCACTTGAAGTTGAAGAAACGTCAGACGCAAGTAGAGCTAGCTATGGTTCCATTATTCTTGTCAGGCCAGCTACATGTGATCTGTAAGTCTCTTCGAATACTGAAAGAACACTGTCAGTGCTGGCCAATAGGCTGGTGACTTAACTGGTCCCAGTACCATGCAGCATGAAGGCCAAACAAATTTAATGCATAATTTTTTTAAATTATTTTTTGAAGAGCAAGAAAAAAAATAACAAAGAAATGAGGTAGGTTGTGTAGTAGCTCAGCTGTCCATACTTGATAGTGCCGAGTACCTGCTGCAGCATCCACTCAATTCTCTCCACGACCTATCAGGAAATATAGCAGGGAATGATTACTTTGGTGCAATTGTTTAATTTTTGCCAGCAGTAACAGGTAGTTGAACAACTCATGTAAACTTAGGTCGAGTTGCAATTTGCTCGAGAAATGTACAGGCGTGTAAACAATGCAGATCCTATATCTGAATGAAACGTGGCATTCCAATTATTAGGGTGATCATGGATTCCTAATTCCCTCTAACCTTTGGTAAAGGAGGTTGTTGAACTTCTCACACCAACTTTTGTTATCCAGTCAAATCCCTATCAAAAGCTCTGGTGCTCATTTGAGTTGTTCATTGTTAGCAACCTTGCCATCCAATCTAGCAATCTAGTCAATAGGATTTGATCAATTAATGTTGACTACTTTATGGCAATTTTGACTTTCTATGTTGATTGAACTCGTAACTTTCTAGCAGGACGAAAGTGGAGTCTGTTGACATAATCCACCATGAAGTAGTCCAAAAATTGAGAAATCTAAGTTAGTGGTCAGAAACTCTACATAACTTGCTTATCTCCAATTTCTTGGATTGGCGTCAGCTGCAACAATTTAATGGCTGCCATTTAAAGTTTGAAAGGCTATCAGTTCTTGAACTTATGAGTCTTTGTTGGCTTCTCCCTCATCCATTTCAAACTCTAACTTGGAGTCCTGTGAAATAGTTTCTTTGTCCATTTACTACTTGTCTTTCCAAAAATTTGCAAACTTGCCTAATAGAAGCTCGCATGCACCATTCATGGAACAAAGAAGAATCCTTTTGAGTCGTCCCGGTTCAGGAGCTCCGAGGATAGGGCTTTAGACGATATAGCCAAATGCTAATACAACAAAGTGTGTCCTAACATGAATGATTCCTTGATAGATTGATCGTTAGGTTTGAATCGATGTGCAGAAAGAATACTCTAATCACATGCCTATGAGTGTGCATACAAACACATCAAATTGAGACAACATTCTCTGCCCAAGGACATATGTGGAAAACCTTAAAATACTTTTAGACCTTAAATGGGATTGGCCAACTTACACTGGTCCCCGAATTGCTCCCAATCCACATGCCTCCCCCTCTTGGCTTCGTCTATTAAAGTCCATCGCCAACCAAACAACTAGAAGAGAACAGCAATGAGCAGTTGAGCAGTAGACTTGAATTCCTCTAACTCTCTTTTCCTCTTTTCAGTGAAAGAATTCCATCACTAGTTGTTGGATATGGCTCTAGAGGTGGAAGATGAAGTGTTTTTTGCAGAGCTTAGCAAGCGAATCGCCATGCTAATCGCTGATGATGAGGAAGAACTTCCAATTCAGTATCCTCCCCTTCCAGTTCAGGTATATTATTAGTGATAATCATCCTTTATTTCCCCCCCTCTTTTCCTCGTTAGAGGATCTTCCATGAATCCCTGTTTTTCTACAACCCATTCAATTAAGAGAGATTCATTAGATTCTTTTTCGGAAGCGGTTCACTATATTAGCCCGAAAAGGGTGCTCAACCAATAAAAATTCAGTACGAATATCAATTTTCCTTGCTGAAGTTATCCATTGTGATAGGGCCACCAAGGTCCAATTCTAAAGAACAACTCATACCTCCTTTTTTTCACATTAAATACTTTTTTCCCTTGAAATTTTAATTTGATGTTCAGTTTAAACAGGAGATTGCATATTTGCCCCATATGACGATGTCGATGTCACCATACATAAATGAGGTGGCCCAAGGAAGGGAGAGCAAAGGAACTGGAGTGTTCATCCCCAAATCTACTGCTCCGAGAAGGAAGAGCAAGTCAAGGAGAGCCACTGGATCCATGGAAAATGGTAACAACAACAGAAACTCACAGAGGCTCCAACAAAAATATCCAATTTATCCAAACTATAATTGCAGCAATTCAAGTAGCTTGCTGAAGAGGCAGATGTAGAACAATGTGTTTGTTGTGTGATGTGTGATGTGTGATGATGGTGCCTGTACAGGGAAAATAACACACTTGCTGTTAGTGATTTGCTTGGGAGGAGGGCCAAGAACAAGGTTGGGGCCTCTTTAGTGAATTGCATAATTAATTGCTTTGGTTCATGAAATGGCAGGTTAGGTAAAAGTGGACATGACTGCGCACCAATGCAATAATTTATGAATGTAAAATATCAAATGAATCAATGGATAAAGCAAGATTGATTTGTGGAAGAACTTTGTAACATTATGCTTCTTTGTTTTTTTCCTCTCTCGTGCTCAAAACACCTCGACCACATTTATTATAAGTGTAAGTAAGTTAGCTTATCAAATTTATTTATTAAAAATCTTATCAAGCTCAAGTTGAGTTTGAGCTTTTATCAAACTTAACTAATGTAGCGGAAGCAACAAGGGTCGCGTGGCAGGCCGAAGACTTGGTCAACGCACTCGAGTCGAGTTAGTCAACTCATGGTTGAACTCGGGTTGAGTCAACCAATTCATGGACGAGCTCGATTCGAGTTAGCTTGAGTCATATCTGAGTTAAGTCCAACCGGCCAGATCTAAGGCTAGACTCGGATCAAACCACTCTTGAGCTCAGACTTAATATGATGGTTATTCTTCATTTCTCCATTTCTTCAAAACCACTCTTGAGCTGTGAAACACTGTGACATGATATTATTGTTTTTACTTCTTTGCTATCTTCTTTCTCTTAAATTTGATTTAAGTATGGGAGGGATTTCGTCACAGTTCATCTGGACCTCCTTTTTAACTTTTTGAATCCTTTTAGTTCCCTTTATTAAGTCATCGTCGCCAAAATCTTTCACTAGAGCCCTTGCGTTGCTCAGTTGGACAATTGCCGACCCGATATTAACCGACCCGATAGAGGCCAACCCAATAAGAGCCAACTTGGCGTGCATCCAACCTATTGAAAGAGCTCGATCACGAATGCATCCAGGAATTTGCTCATCCCCTAATCTCAAACTGAATCATTAACTAATAAAGTTGTTATAATAGTAGGTTTATATTATTTTTCTATTTTCAATATATTATAAATAATTTTTTACAATCTTTAAATTTGTTCAATGTAGATAAATGGAGCATGTCAACTTGATAGGTTTGTGAAGTAAGCCACGTTGCCCAAGTGAGTTAGGGCAAGCTAAATCAGTTGGATTCTATAAATTGTGGGTTAAATAAATTATTTAATTAATTAAAATTTCCTCTTTTTTCAATTATTTAATTAATCACAGCAGCAAAAAGTTTATGTTTCCGCCGTGTGCTGCCAAAAAGGACGAGTTTTCAGAATCCAAGGAGTGGGCCCAGAATCTAGCCACATGCACATGCATATGCACATGACACACCATGCATGTCGGGGATCTATACACATCCCATGTTATGGATTCTTTTGCCAAACAAAGTCTTTTATTGGAGGAACGACGACAAATTAAATGTTATGTTATTGTTCTCCTCAAGCAAAAGTTAAAAACAGAAAGAGAGATGAAAAAATAAATTTTATTTATTTTACCTCTAGAATTTTAGGTAAAATTTATTTTGGTCCAGATTTCAACTCAATTATAAAATAATTTTTATAATTTTAATTTACTTCAATTTAATTCCTTATATTATTTTCTAACAATATTTTCCTCCAAATTAAGAGATATTTATGTAATTATTTAATTAAATAAATAAAAAACAAAAAACCTTTTTATTTTCAATAATTAAATATATTTAATAAATATTTTGAAAAATTGATGCTTTGTTGTTAAAATTTATTTTGTGATATAAAGAGTTAATTCGATTTTTGCTATCATGAAGTTGTAATGATACATTTTTTAAAAAAAATTAAAAAATTACTGATACTTTGTTGTTAAAATTTATTTTATGATATAAATAGTTAACTCGATTTTTGCTGTCATGAAGTTATAAAGATATATTTTTTTTGTAAAAATTGAAAAGTTATTAATATATTTATTATTAAAGGTTATTTTATGATTTTAAAAGAAAATTATTATAGAAAATATTCTTATTTGAGAGATCTGTCAGCTTCTATATATTGTTGCTATTGCAACGGAAAGACGAATACTGGAACGAGAAAGATACGACTAGTATGAGACTTATTTTATGCAAATAAAATATTTAGATACATTTAGTGTTTTTAATGAGATCCCATCTAATTAGATATATAAGAAAATAATTCTTCAACTATATTAATAATCAGTCAAATAAGTCAAGAGAGTTCTAGTTTGTATATATTAAGACTTGCGTATCATTAAAAAATTATATTCTTTTGTACATTTGTATATAATTTTTAGGTAAATTATAAAAATATATATATTTTAAATTTATCATAATTTTATAAAATATGGACTATTTTATATTTTTTCATAACTTAGAGACTATTTTACTTCAATATTCATATGTTAGGGATTATTTTATTTTTAATGTGTTTGAATGAAATATAGTAAAAGGGTGAGTTGGTCATTTCACACTTTTTGATAGAAAAATATTATCAAAAAATAATGTCAAAGATTAAATTAAAGTAAATTAAAATTACAGAGATTATTTTATAATTGAGTTGAAATATCAAGGACTAAAATGAATTTTATCCCTAAAATTTTATATTCTTATAATTTTGTAGATTTATAGTAAATAAAAAAAAAGAAAGCTTATTGAATGAAATCTTGTTCTTTTTTAAAATAGTACATAAATGTATTTCATTGTGTGTTTTTAAAATTTTTTATTAGAAATTATATTCTTAATATCGATCGTGCACAATCATAAGAATCCAAATTATTGTCGTTGTTTTTTTATTTGCATGGGATCCAACGCTCACAAATTTAATGTCTAAAATTATTGTTTCAAACCTAAGAGCCTCAGTGTAGCCACCAATGCAAGCTCATCCAATGTTTAAATGCGATAACTTCATACACTTCTTGTAATTCATTCCTAAATTATGTAAAAATAAATAAATTATGAAATTAATTTATAATCGACCGCTAAGTGATTAAGAGGTGAGAAATCCCCCCAAGGTACGCACCCTCCGAGAATTAACTCATGTCTTATTATAGCAAATTTGTCACCTACCAACTAATTTGACACTCTCATGAAGACGAGATAAGAATGCTAGCCTCTATGGTAGGTTTCTCATTCCATTCTTATCATTTAGTTTTGTCATTTAAAATCTTTTAAATTAATTTTATCAACTCAATAAGATGGCAAGAATGAGATAAAAATTAGGCAAAAATAAAAAAGACGTTTCTGATATTTTGATCATCAAAGGGACGTCGTCTTATGTTTATTTATTATCAAAAAGGTATTTCATCCTGCATAAAAATATTTTACTTTTTTGAAACGGTCATTCATTTTAATATTATTATAATAGTAGCTATTACAATATGAATATTATAATTTTGATCAACACAAATAAATTATATTGTAGTAGTTATAATTTATAACTGTTATATTATAATATAAGTATTTCATCTTTAGTCAATATTATGTTATAGCAATACTTCGACTTTGATCTACACTAATAACACTATATTGTAACAACTATAATTTATAATTTTTATAATATAAATATTTCATCTTTGATTAACATTGATTAACATTGGTCAACACAGATCAACATTATGCTATAGTAGTTATGAATCATAATTATTATGTGCAACCAAAGGATGTTGGGTTTCTGAACTGTCCGCTGCGAGCGCTTCTCGATTTATCCTGTGGCCGGTAAAAACATTTTTGTAGGACCAGATCGGTCATCCCAGGACTAATTGGGTATATCATTTTTTTATAAATCATAATTATTTATAATGGTATCCCGTAACAAGAAAAAAAAGTATCGAGCAATCTCCTGGATGAGAAGACATTTAATACTCAGGGAATGAACCCCATAAGAATCGAATTTTATCCAATGAAATAATTTTATCATCTGAATATTAATTTGATTATATCCATGAAAACTTAATGAATTATTTAAATTTATTTATTTAATTAATTTTATACGTGTTAAATGAACATAAATAATTTTTTATCAAATCGATGCTTAGGTTGTTCAGAACGTTTGGGTCCGATGGGTGTCCTACTTAGTGTCGCGCTAAGTTGAAATAAAAAATGCCGTCTAATCCGGCAGTTGGGTCGAAAGCAGCAGTTGGGGAGGTCGCACTGCAGAGAGATCGAGGGCGTGGGGGGGCGCTTCGGCTGCTCTTCTCTGCATTAATTCGTGAAGCTGATCGGAGGGAGTGGGAGGAGCTAATGGCGGATGGGTTGGATTGGGAATCGCTCGCGGAGGCAGCGTCGGGTGCGGTGGGGGCGTTGGTAAGCACCGCCGTGCTCCACCGCCTCGAGACTTGCAAGACCAGGTACCAGGCCGAAGTCCAATCCCATGTCCACCGCAAGTACAGGTCTTTCTCCTTGTCTCTTGCATCCCCCTTTTCTTTTGATGTTGTATCCCTAAAAACTGCTGTTTCTGGTTCTTGAAAGTCCTTAAAAAAAAACTCGAGAAAGATGTCTGTTTCTGTTTTTTACATTAATTTCAAACTCATAATTTTTTTATCTTCACTGTTTAATGAAATTAGAATTCCATTTCTAACAATTTGTCATATTCCATGTTTTTTTTAAACCAGAAGAATAGAGATTAGAAGTATATCATCCAACAAATTTAAGATTTAATCCCATTAAAATTGTTCAAATTTGTGTTTGAGAATCCTCATGATACAGAGGTGATTAAGGGTCCACATGACGGGTCCTTAGTTTGGTCAACAGACTCCACAAAGCGCGTCAATTGCTGAGCCAAAATTGACTAGCAGAGTAGTTGACTCTCCCCCGAGGAGTCTTCCTCGACTCTGGCGACTCTCCCGAGGAATCTCCTTCGACTCTCTTGAGGAGTCTTCTTCGACTATTCTGAGGAGTTTTCCTTGACTTTCTCGAGGAGTCTTCCCATCAAAGGTCTACTCATTCAAGGAGTCTTCTAACTCCCCCGATGAGTCTTCCTGACGACGGTCGACTCACCAGTCTTCCTAGTGAAGGCCGACTCTCCAGTCTTCCTGATTGGCTCAGCTCCACCGACCCGACGCCTCTTGTATCGACAAGTCAAACCCTCTGGCTCGTTCATCACAGCTGGTCAAAAGCACGTAAGACAACACGTGGGGTGTCAAAACACGTGGACATAGTGAGATCCTCCATGATCTTCTACAGTGCAAAATATGGGTGACATGATCCTTCAACACCTGTGATATGACACATTTTTTACACGGATTAGACATCCTGTCAGAGGTACTCCTTATAAAAGACCCGCTCCCATGGGCCTAGGTATGCTCTCTCGACGGGAACACATACTTCATTGTTTATTGTATTTCTTCTCCATTTTCTCCCCCGTCGAAAACTGACTTGAGGGTTGGAGTGGAAGGCCGGGGCACCCCAGTCTCCATTCTAACTCCTTCCTTCACTTTTCTACTCCTCGCAGGGCTCTCCAGACTATTCGGCTTTGTGGGCTTCACCGGTGGCCCCACCTTCCTCCAGCTCATGGTGACTCTGTCAACATTCATCCCAATTGTCCGATGGCTCGTTCGTCAATAGTGTCTCAGGTATGAACAAATTGACATCGTTTGTGGGAACGTACACCTGGACTGGATAACACTGGAAAAACCACTGAAAAGCATAATTTGCAAATACTACGAGAAATAAGCAATAGGAGAACTTCCATCTCCGATTCTTTTATCGGTAGCTCCAATTGGCAGCTCGACTCAACGACACCTAAATGACAATACCAAGTCTGTAAATCGACATCACCAAGGAAAATCAAGTCCGATCGGCATCTCCAAGTAAAGTCCGATCGGTAGCTGTGATGAGCCAATTCCAATCAGTCATTCAATCAACAGCTTCTTATAAGTTTCGATTGACTCCGTCAATCAACAAAATCAACAAAATCTGCGGCACAAGTGAGATCTGCGGATTACCCACTCATCAAGAAGGTGCTACACATCAAGGATAGTATCCTGATAGCTGCAGGTAGTCCAGAGACTGTAGGGCAAACCCTTTCCATATGGTTCAGTCAGAGTAAAGGAGGAGTCAAGTGGGCTTATGACCACTTCAGAGATGCGAGGCTCAGGAAACCATGGGTGAGGACAGTCTGACAAAAGTACCTCTAATCGAGTCATACTTTCACATTATAGTTGCTAGCGTATGGACAACTGCACGCGCCCAACAGGAGTACCTGGAGGACAGGCGGTGCACTTTCTGTCGGCAGGAGGAGGAGACCCTGGACCATGTGCTTCAAATGTGGGCAGATCAGTCAGCTTTGGGAGAGGGTCAGAGCATGGCTCCAGATGAGACCTCATATGACCGCATATATGAGCATGTTGCGGACATTCAGGCTCCAATACTGTGGGACTTCTACATTGACGCGGGCGTGACACTTGGCCATGTCAGCACTGGTGCATCAGGTATGACAAGCAAGGAATCACAGCATGTTCGAGGGATTGAGGTTTGATCGTGAGTTGGTCTACCGGAAGATTTTGTAGGATCGAAAGCACGTGAGAGGGGGGGGGGTGAATCACGTGTTTAAAAAACTTAACCCTTTTTAAATGGTTTTGAAATTGTTCGGAAATTTAAAGTACACAGCGAAAAAAATAAAAGCAAAATATCAAGGAAAATGACTCAGTTAGTTTTACTTGGTTCGGAGCCTTCGCCGACTCCTACTC
>JBBUKS010000443.1:0-13071 GCA_038050645.1 Hedychium gardnerianum
AACATCTCTGATAGAAAAGAAAAGAATGGGAAAAATGACGCCGACGCTATTCACCCCCCCCCCTCTAGCGTCAAACAAGATCCTACAATTTAATATCAGAGCCTGGAGGCTCTTCACTAGACTAACCGCCTAACGAGCAGGCTAAAGGTGTAATTTTGTTTTAACATTCTTTTCTTTTATTTGTTTAACTAACAATGTAGAAAGAATATGGAGTACGAAGGAACACTTGGTTGATGCATCCACAAGCCATCACCTTACAAGATCAAATATTTCGAAGTTTGGAAATCAGAAATGGAGAGTTTCATGCTAAGTGGTAACTTCGACAACTAGGTGGCACTGAAAGAACCTTCGATTAACTTAGAAGCAAATCGAAAGGTAACCAAGTTAATTGTAAATATTTTACCTAACAATATTTTGTGTTTAGTAGGAAAGTACGAGAATATCCACTATCTTTGGACTTGGCTGATCGAGCTTCACGAGAATCCGTCGAAGCTAGAAGATCAAGTTGAATTTACACTCGAGTTCGAGTCTGAATTCGAGCCTGATTCTATACCGTCAATGGTCAAAGGAGAGAATCCTAACCAAGGAGAGAGGACACTATAAAAATAAGTGTCCTACTCATAAGAATTTGTCTTCACAACCGACAAAGGAAGAACCGATGCCAAAGACCTGGAGAAGCAAGGAACATGTGACATGTTTCAAATGCAAGGAGACCGGACATTACAAGAGCAAGTGCACACAGAGAAGATCCAAGGATCCAAGGGGAGCAATTAAGGTTAGTGATTTTAAATTTTATGAAAATCCTATTTTTGCTATGCATGCTAGTAATAATCTAGATATTTTCGATCATGTTAGCAATTTGGTTTTGTATGATAACTCTACCTTAATTTGTATAAACAATTCATCTAATTCAAATTTAATTAATCAAGATAATTTTCAATTGAATAATTCAAATTTGAATTTAATTAATCAAGGTAACTTTGAATTAATCAATCCAAATCTAATTAATAATTTGAATAATTCGAATTCAACCAAAGATGATAAGAATTTTTCAAAATAAAATAAACCAATTTTAAAATTAAAACAAAATAGAAAAACAATTTTTAAAATCAAAAATTGAATTTTAAAATTAAAGAAAACAAGTTTTCAAAATTTGAAAAATGTAATTTCAAAAATAGAAATTCAGATTTAAATTTTAAAAATTATAAAAATTAGTTTTCAATTTCTAAAACTCAAAGTTTTGACTTGGATTACAAGTCTAAAAGAAATCAACAATTTAAAATTCATAAATCAAGTTACAATTAAGTACCATTTAATTATGCAACAATCAATAAAATTTCACTTGATAAAACCACAAACCTTAATGTGTAAAAGTGGGTTGACACATTTAAAGTTAACACGAAATGAATCAAATCAAGAATTTGATATAATATCTTAAGTGCTTGATTGTTTTGACTTGACTTGATTGATGACATGTTCAAATTATCATGCTCATGCATACTTTATTTAATAGCAATTGCTATGTCTCACATGCCATGCATTCTATCCAGGCTTTTAATTACTTGTCTTAGAACAAATAGATAGGGCAAATATAGGATAAAATATTTTAATCTTGACAAACAGTATTGGAAAAGATTGAGATGATAGTAGACCAAGGAAACTTTGTCGATATATGTCTAGGTTGAATCATTCTACTTGGTGCAATCGATTTTGTGGATCTAACTGAAGCTACTTCAGTCCAATCTAAGTTAGTTACACCTAGACTTAGTATTAAGTCTCTTGGGTTGGATGTTTTATAAAATTTTTGCCTAAGACACGTGGCTATTTTAATGATGTCCATTTGTGACTCACCATAGCCTGAAAGTTTATTCTAAAAACACTGGCTTGGTGAACTTAAAGCTAAGTTTGAACCTAACACAAGATCAAACTTCCTTAGATAAATATTTTGATTTAATCAAATTAAAATTGAAAAACTCATCTCACAAAACTTTAAAGGTAACATGTTTGTATGTATTGAGACACAGAACGGGTGATTGAAAATATTTTTAAAAAGGTTTTCAAAAATCTAAAGAAATATTTTATTAAAAAAATATTTTCAAAATAGTGATTCACATAATAATGTTGAATGATATTTCATGTTTGATTGCGTGTAAGTATATATACATTTTAAAATATATATATATATAAACTTTGAAATAATTATTGTTGACCGACACTTAGCTTCTAAATTCATAAGTCAATCTAATCTTCTAAACTCTTAGACACTTAGGTATGTCTTCCTTGTGGTTAACAAGAATGTCTTATGGGATTGTTATGTTAAAGGAGAGTTCTCTTGAAAGATCAATATTTAAAATACTAATATTTTTTTTTTTAAAAAAAAGGGGGGGCTTATTTTCAAAATCTTTTATTTCAAAATTTTTAAAACTATTTTCATATTTCAAAATTACTTCCTACTTGAAAATATCCATCAAAATTTCAAAAAATTTCTTCTCTTTCAAAATTTTCTAAACATATATCGTATTTCAAAATTCCTTTCTTGTTTAGAAAATTACTTGAAAATTTGTTGAAAATATTTCTTAAATATATTTGCAATATTTTTCTCTCTGCTAACCCTCTTTGCAGTATAACCCATTTTTGATATTTATGAAAAAAAAAAGAGAAATTAATATCTCTCAAATTAACTTCAGAATTATTGAATTCATGGAGAATTATAATTCAGGGGGAGTTAAATTTTTAAATGATATATTTATGTATGATTACACTAATCCTTATTTTTTTCATACATTGAATGTAGGTTTCAAAATCATTATTTTTTGACTATTTTAATTAATTTTAACTTTGTTTTCATATTATCAAAAAGGGAGAGATTGTTAGTGTTGGTAGCACAACTTTTAACCCAAGGTTTTGATATATGACTAAGGTTAAAGTTAGGTTTGTTAGTGATCTAACAACTTGGTGTTAAGTGTGCAGGGGTAGGTTACTTAACAGTGAAAAGTCTTAGTGAGTGAAGCTAAGCAGTGAAAAGTCCTGGTGAGTAAAGCCAGGCAGTGGAATGTCTTGGTGAGTGAAGTCAGGCAATGGAAAGTCTTATAGAGTGAAGCTAGGCAACAAAGCAAAATCTTAGTTGTGAACCAAGCGAGGAAATTTCTAGCTAGGTGCTAGGTGAATCAAATCTAAGTGTGTAGAATTAGCTGGAGGCTGATTTCTTGGCAAGACATGTCCAAGTGTGTAGAATCAGCTGAAGGCTAATTGCTTGGTAAGACAAGTCCAAGTGTGTAGAATCAGAAGGTTAATTGCTTGGCAAGATAAGTTCAAGTGTGTATAATCAGTTGGAGATAAATTGCTTGGCAAACAAGTCCAAGCGAAATCAATTGGAAGCTAATTGCTTAGCCACTCGAACTAGATGGGTCAAAATCTAATAAGGAAGCATGTTCGATGGTTTCAGATGACCGGAAGGAGTCCGGGGCAACTGGCTAGTGATAACTCTCGACAGGAGAAGTTAGAGGATTACAGGTGACCGTGCACGGTACGGGGCGACAGATCGACTGTAGAGGCTTCCAAGTGACTGGGAAGAATTGTTATCAGCAACCGTTGGAGCAAAATCCCTTCTAAAGGCGACCAGGGATTGTACATGCGCTCGGGTAGCTTCATTAACATTATCTAACCGAATAAGAGTTGTGGCCACAACAACACTTGTAAGACGCCTGGGGAGGCTCCAGTCAACCGGGGAAGTGTCAATCGAGTTGTATAAAAGAGGAGTCGAGGCAGCGTCTTCCAACAACTTTTGAAAAAATTTCATCTTTGTGCTAGTGCTCAGAAAGTGCTCCAAACGTCGTTGTGTGATCCGGGAAGCACCAAGAGGATGTCTCGACACTTAGGGCTTCAGATCCGATCCTATGGGTTTTGTTTCACTTGCTTTGTTATTATATTGCATATTCTTTCTATATTATTTGTGATTGAGCCTAACAAATATGTAAGAGGTTTCTCCTCCTTCGGAAGAGTTCTGGAAAGGAGAAACACATAGTGAAAAATCGCTTTGTGCGGGTTGATAAAATCGCTCATGCAGGTTGCAAGTACGTCATTTAGGCTTATCTTTAAATGAGTTGATAAAATTTTATTTCAACCCGTTTAAATTGTTTGGCGGAACGAACCAATCCGACGGGTCCAATCTAAATTGATTACTCTAATTGCAATACTATTAAAATGATTTTAACTAAATTAAAAAAATTAATTAATTTTGAGTATTTTTAACTTAAGTTGATAAATAATATTTTAATATATTAAATATTTGATGTACAATAATTTTAACTAAGTTTAATCTGTTTACTTTAAAACATATTAGAACAATTACAGTCGCTATTAGGGCTGAGCAATCGATTCAAAATTGAATCGATCTAACTAATTTAAAAGAAATCAAATAAATCAAAATATTTTTGAACTAACCGAACCAATCAAACTTTCCAACAAAAATCGAATAAATTGAACCGATATAATATCAATTAATTCAATTTTTGACTAAATTAACTAAACTTTTTAGGAGAAACAAATGAAATCAAGAGAAATTTGAGGTCCGCACTGTTAGGATACGTAGAGAGCTAGAGGGGGGTGAATAGCTTCAATTGCTTCTTCGAATTTGATGTAGCAGTGAAAACTTGAAGCAATGCTACTCCTTCAATTTTACTTAGTATCCACCTCCTTGAGATGACTAATCCAAGTCGCTCCTCACTCATAGATGCACTATGAAAAATCTCCTTCCTAGAGGTGGAGAAGCCTCGTACAAGCACAAGCACGAGAATACACCAAGAAGAGAACAAGCAAATACAAATGAAAATTGAAAATGATTTTACAATACTCGAATCTTACTTAACTTGCATTCTTCTTGCTTGGAAAATGCCTCTTGATATATGGAAAGTGCAGCAAGACTTGTCTCCAAGAACCCAAGATCTAGCGTCCAAAATTTCCTCAAGAACCTTCTTTTATAGCCTTCAAGTTATGACTGATTTTTTTCCTATCAGTCGACTAATCTTACCCATCAATCGATTGATATGTCAAATCCAACCATTGAAACATGCGGAATGGCTCTCTCTTGACCGGTTTGACCACCATTAGTCGATTGATGCAACTCATTAGTCGACTGATTCCATCAGTTAAACCCTAATTTGAACATCAATCGATTGATGTCCAACATTAGTTGACTGATATCATCAGTCGAATAGAGCACGCGAGTCTCTCTCGCTTCTGTACTCTACAGTTCGACATCAGTCGACTGATGTACAACATCAGTCGACTGAGACCATCGGTCGAGAACATCACGCAAGTCTTACTCGTTTCTATACTTTTCAAATCAACATCAGTCGATTGATATACAGACCCAGTTGACTGATCCCATCAATCGAGCATAACACGCAAGTCCAACTCGCTTTAGGACCTTTCAAATCGACATCAGTTGATTGATCCAAACAACCAGTCAACTGATTCTATCAGTCAAAATGAGCACGCGAGTCTCACTCACTTCTTTTCTTTACAGTTCAGAATCAATCGACTGATGGACAACATCAGTCGACTGATACCATTAGTCGAACAAAGCACGTGATCTCACTCACTTCTGTTCTCTTCAAATTGATATTAGTCGACAATACAACACCAGTCGATTGATTACCTGATTTGAATGTGTTGATAGAGTATCAGTCAATTAATTTCCATTTCAATCGACTGATTCTCATTTCTCAATCTTTTCTCACACAAAAACAACTCCAATTGATTACTCTAATCAATTGACTTTGGGTCAATTGATTGGGTCAATCGATTGCTTAACCCTAAACTCTAATTCAGAGTTTAGGATTTGTTTGCCCACCCTAAAGTCATCCGTGACTCGTTGGGCTTCCTGTTGCCTAGCATCCGGTCAACATTGACCTGCCAAGACTTCTTCATCAAGTGTTCGGTCAACCTTTAACCCACTTAGACTTTCCCTTGCCTAGCCCCACTAGGACTTCCATTACCTAGTTCCCAACTAGGACTTTCTCACTCGTGTCAAGTGTTCAACTCCCAGCTAACTCACCTTGGACTTAACCTAGTTCCCGACTAGGTTTTCCAATGCATAGCCCCGCTAGGACATTCCTTCCTAGTTTTCAACTAGTTCTTTCATTTGTCTAGTCCTTCTAGAACTTGCATTGTCTGGTTTCCAACTAGATTTTCCACCCCCTTGCCCCTCTAGAACTTTCCATTTGCCTAACCTCCAATTAAGATTTCCCGGTCACTCAGACCCTACCTAATCTCAGTTAAGATTTTCCCTTGCCTAACCTCAGTTAGGGCTTTCTCACATCATCAAGTATCTGGTCAACCTTGACCTCTTTCTCATATATTATCCAAACATCGAAACTCAAGCTCGAGCCAACCCGAGCTTAGTCGACTTGGTCATCCTTGACCTGAGGATGATTGCACCAACAATCTCTCTCTTTTTGATGTTTGACAATATGTTTAAGTTAGGTTAACCCATATTAGCCCAACTCCCTTCTTCATCCCATGCCAAAGCATAAATGAGGGTTTCCTAACTTAAGCCCTACATTTCTTATCTTTGACATACATCAAAAATCTTCTCCTTGAGATTCACTCCTCGCATCCATCAATAATCCAATGAAAGTCTCATACCTTTCATTGTTTCTAATGCTCAACCTTGAACATTCAACCAATATCCTTCAAATCTCCCCATTCATGCCTTTAAGGAGAACCTCCCCCTCAAAGCATGCTCCAACTTCTATCATTGCACCAATAATGATTTGGAGTTCCTAAACTTTTAGAAAATTTCAAAATTGAAGTCATGAGGTTAAAGATTCAATATTGAATCTAAAACTCCTCTTTAACTCCAAGTTAGTCTCTTTTAACTATTCCTATCTCATTTTTATCAAAAAAAGTTATCCTTAAATACTTATCCAAGCATTTCATAGGGTTATGAATAGCTAAGATACCTAGGGGTGAGCTTAAATAGCTTAAATATCCTATTTTAGTGAAAAACACATACATCAGTCAATTGATACGCTGCATCAGGCGACTGATACTCTGAAACACTGTATTTCAATTCTTAAACTGAATTTCAGAAATGCATAACTAATTCTACAATTATCGAAAAATCATGAAATTTTACGTAGATATTACATATGTCATATACTATCAGGGAAAAATAGATTTCTATGAAAATACATCTCATTTTTAAAGAATGATATAAAATTGAAAACCATTGAAAACTTTAATATTTCACTCTAACTTTATATCCAACTAATCAATGTTAATTTCTATCAACAAATAGTCTTCACCAAAGTTTTTCAAAATAATTTTCAAAAATAATTTCCAACCACGATCTATGGGCAAAATGTACATGATTCGTACATTAACTTTCCCCATGATTGGACTTCACATGATCATTTGTTTTGATAAAAGTAAAACTCAAAAGAGTGCACTAAATCAACATCTTGAATTTTGTTCATCCTCCTACCATCTCACTTGTATCTAATGTCTCTCAAAAATACATACAAGTCATCTTATGGTCTTGTGAGATGTAAAATAGATTTTTCATAACTTAAGGGATCATGCATCTCTATCTAGATATTTTAACTTTGATCATCCAACCTAGGATATCAATTTATGTCTTTGTCCTGAATTTCAAGAAATTATAAATTTAAAACAATGCATGATGATTATGGCATACATCAAATGAGTATTTTCAAAAAAAAATCATCATATTCACATGATGCATGTGTGACATGGCATGTATCAAAAACTAACATTATTTTATCATGTCAAAATGAATGAATAACATGATGTCATGACATATGATAGGGCACACTAAGCATGACAATGATAACACAAAGAAAAATACTTAGATTTCTCATCTAAGTTGCAATGAATAATCACTAAGTCAAAAATTTACCTAAGTTGCCCTCATCTCCCTAGAGAATGTCAAAGTTTCAACTTGACATTTCTTTGAATTCCATCCTATTTGTGTCAATTTAATTAATCTTAAAACCTCAAATTTGAGTTGGGTAGGTCTATCTTTTGATAGACCTAGATTTCTTCCTAGATTGTTCCCATCCTTGAATTGGGTAGGTCTACCTTTAAACACCCTAAATTTTTCACTATGTTAATAAAAATTTCTATTTTTATAGTAATTAGCACCAAGGTGATAAAAAACATATTTCTAGCATGATGTGACTTATAATTATCCATAGAATTATCATGCTTCCTATTTTTATGATAAAAAGCATTAAAATCATAAAAATTATTTCTAACATGCTTTCTATCATGATATAAAGGATTACCATTAACTAATGATACCTTAATTTTGCACTTGGAGGCTCCCCCTTGACTTGGGCTTCCTCCTTTATTCTTGGTCAGATTCCTCCCCCTTAGACATTGATTCCGATAATGTCCCTTTTGGTTTCAAGAAAAGCACACAATGTGATCCTTTCCCTTTCGTATCATGGGGCTGACCTCTTTTTGCTTCTCCTTCACCCTGGGTGTCAATTTAGCCTTCTTCTTCTCCAATTTAGGACACTTGCTCTTATAGTATCCTTTTTCTCTATACTCAAAACAAATTATATGATCTTTATTTTTAATACACGAATTTGTTATACCTTCATGAGTTGAGCTCGTAGAGATGACACAATCTTCCTCCTCGTCACTTTCAAAAATTGATGCTTCTTCTTATTTTGGTGTCAATAATCTCTCCTCATCAACCCTTGAGGTGGATGCTTCTTCTTCAATTTCCTCATCGGATGTTGAGCACATCTCAACTTCCGAATCCTCATGCATTTGAAACAAAGAGTTTCCCTCTTTGCCTTTTTCATTACTTTGCATTGAGAATGGATCTTCAAGAAACCTTGCCAACTTGCTCCATAGCTCCTTGGCATCTTGATATTCTCCAATTTTGCACAAGAGATTGTTAGTAACCAAATAAACCAACAATTTGGTTACTTTCTCATTTGCCTCAAATTTCTTGATTTGCTCCTCTGTCCATTTCTTCTTCTTGAGGAGCTTCCCTTTGCTATCCATGGGAGCTTGAAATCCTTCCATTAGAGCAAACCATTGCTCTATGTCCATCATGAGGAAGTTCTCGACCCTTGATCTCCAAAGATCGAAGTTTCCCATCTCGAATGATGGAGGTGCCTGGATGTCATATCTGAACTCATCTCTTAAATCCATCTTTGAACTTGAGCTCCTTTGATGATAAGTCTTTGACTTGTTAAAATCAGGGCTTCAAGCTTCAACTTCTTCTTCTTCCTCTAGCTCTTGCTCTTGCTCTTTCTGGCAATTAGTTCAATGAAGAGCGGCCTCGATCTAATATCACTTGTTAGGACACGTAGAAATCTAGAGGTGGGTGGGGGTGAATAGCTTCTATCACTTCTTCGAATTTGATGTTGTAGTGGAGAAACTCGAAGCGACTCCACAATGCTAACACTTGGATTTTACTTAGTCTCCACCTCCTTGAGGTGACTAATCAAAGAATTCACTCTCCTCACTCACAGCATTCACTATAAAAACCTCCTTCTCAGAAACTTTCCAGAGGCGAAGAACCCTCGTACAAGCTCAAGCACGAGAATACAATAAGAAACTCAAAATACACAAGAAAATATAATTGAAAATGATTTTACAATGAATGACCTTGCTTGCTTGATCTCTTGTTGCTAGAAAAATGTCTCTTGGTGGTTGGAAATGTAGCAGTACTTTTCTCCCCAACTTGTAAGAATTGGCATTAGCTTCCCGTACTTTAATCCTTCGTGAAAACACCTTTTATCATGCTGACCTAGGGCCCAATTGATTAGGACATGTCCTAATCGATTACCACATCAGATGATCGTTCAAACGCTTGTAGAAATGACTCTTTTTTCCCACAATCGATTGGTGAGTCAAACCAATTGATTCTAGTATTGTGTTTTCTCGAGAAGGCTCCCAATTGGTTACCATAATCGATTGGCTTGCCTTAATCGATTGCCCAATCGATTCCAGCACATTCTGTGCTCTCGCGAAAACTAATCGATTACCCTAATTGATTCAGCAACCTACTGTGATTCACAATTTTGGCTTCTCCCAATTGATTAGGACATGCCCTAATCGATGGGTGATGCCCTTAATCAATTTCTCAATCGATTCTGGCTCCTTCTGTTCTCACGAAAATAGCTTCAATCGATTACCTTAACCAATTGCTTTGGGCTAATTGATTATCCTAATCGATTATTCAACCCTAAACTCCCAATCTGAGTTTAAGGTTCCTTAGCCCAACCCCAAAGTCATCTGTGACTCATTGGGACTTCCCATTGCCTAGCATCTGGTCAACTTTGACTTGCCAAGACTTCTTCACCAAGTGTCCGATCAACCTTTGACCCACTTAGACTTTCCATCTCATGTCAAGTGTTCAGCTCCTAGCTGACCCACATTGGACTTACCGTCTTGAGCCAAGTGTTCAGCTCCTAGCTAATCCATCTTGGACTTAACCTAGTTTCCAACTAGGTTTGCTTAGTTCCCAACTAGGTCTTCCAATGTTTAACCCCGTTAGGGCTTCCATTGCCTAGTTCCCAACTAGGTCTTCCATTTGCCTAGTCCCACTAGGACTTCTATTTCCTAATTCTTAACTAGGACTTCCATTTGCCTAGTCCCACTAAGACTTGCATTGCCTAGTTTCCAACTAGGATTTTCCACTGCCTAGCCCTGCTAGGTCTTTCCATTTGCCTAACCTCCAGCTAGATCTTCTACTGCCTAGTCTCACTAGGTCTTTCCTCTTATCTAACCTTAGTTAGGACTTTCCAAGTCAAGTATCTGGTCCTCCCTTGACCTATTGACTTCTCTCTCACATATTATCAGACATCGAAACTCAAGCTCGAGCCAACCCGAGTTTAGTCACCTTGGTTAACCTTGTCCTGAGGACGATTGCACCAATAGTTTTATTCTGTTGACTCCTTTTTTTGCTCTCCTCGATTGCCCAAAAATTTGAGATCCTAGTCCAATTTTTCTAGGTGACACAGGGTGACTTTTTCCCCTAGTCTTAGCATGATTCAGTACATGTCGGATGTGATCGCCATATTTTTTCTTGAAAACCCTCTTTATTTCCAGCTCTTCAATAGGGTCCCAAATGAATGACCGCTACAATATTAAAAAAATTTGATTATATATCCGTTTCAATAGGGTCCTAAGGGGATATACACTAAACTCGCTCCACCAGATCTCTTTTGTGGCTGCTGGAATGCTTGTATATGTCATTCAATCTCCTCTCCAATGGTTATTCACGATTCTATTAATCTCATGAATAATGCGTATAGAATTTTCAAACTATCATAAAGTTACAAACAAATAATGTTAAATAATTAAGTTAGTTGAAAAAATAAAATATTTTGCCTTTAGTACTTACAAATCTCCGTAGGGGAGTATACACTCTCAAGTGTCTCGCATCATAGCAACTGAGTGTTTGACGGATACTGACGACTAGAGTGGTGAAGGTACCGGGGAAGGTGAATGGGAAGGTACTGGCAAAGGTGTATGGGAAGGTCCTGCCTGATCGGGGGGGGGGAGGCGTAGGTCTAGTGTTAGGCGCTAAATCAGACTAGCCAAAACTCCATCTACGGTCACCTCGTCGAACTGTCAACTAAAATTCAAAATTAGGATAAAGTAAATATAAATTTAATGCATATTAAAGAACATGAAAACACTTACAATATGCATAATGAAGATAAGAGAGTGCATGAAACCTACAACGACAAGATGTCACCTCTAATGACCTATAGAAAAAAATACTAAGCATTAACAAATAAAATATATAAATTTAAGAATGAGATAGTAAATAGACAACTAATTGAGCTTATAGTTATAAAAATTTATAGATTAAAATTAAATTTACTCATAAAAAAACTTACCCATCATCAAAAATTAAAGTCCTCATTATCATTGTCATTCTCATCCTCCTCCTCCTCCTCATCATCATCATTATAATAATAATCATCATCATCATTCTCATAAATTTCACTTGCATTCACGTTTATCACTACTTCGCTGGGATCTCATAATGTTGGAATAATATATTCCTGGGTCTGAAAAGTATTTGCAACTTCCTCTTGTTGATACTCATGTTTTACAAAAACCCACCAATCAATTTTGTCACGTTTCAAACTAGGATATGAAGCATATAATACTTGAATCGCTTGTTGTGCCAACACAAATGACTCATATCTCTTATATAATCTCTTATGATTTATTTTAACCAAATTATACTGTGGATGCACCTTCATCCCTCTAACAGAGTCAAACCATCGACACATAAATAAAGTAACTTGCGTTTTTAGCCCAGGGTATTCTACCTCTATAATTTCATCTAGCAAATCATAAAAAATATTGCTTGCACCTCCATCATTGGATGACTGAACACAAACTCCACTATTCATTGTAGTATTCCCCATTCCATATTCTTGAGTATGAAAATTATATCCATTTATGAAATATGCAGGCCAAGTGCGTACCATTGCTTTTGGATTAGCAATTCATGCTCAACGTGAGTTTGATTATCATGAACCTAAAGTCAAATAAATATATTTAAAAGTCAAGATATTTGTGGACCATATTTAGATTGTTTACTTAGAGATGGGTTAGCTGGGAGCTGAACACTTGGCACGAGATGGTAAGTCCTGTTGGGTAGCCTGACGCGGATGCGTGCTTTGGACACGTTTCACAAATGTGTAACAGAAGATAAAATTAATAATTCTAAATTATTACAACACACACATCCATGCATTCTAGATACAACATGTGCAAATATAATTGCAATATAAAATTTTATGATAAGAAATTTTTTCTAGTTATACCTGACGGATGACGTGTAGTAGGAATGACATCAACCAAGCGATGCTCTAGAGCCTCGCCTCTACTCGTATTCACGCCGAGTATCTTTAAGATGACTTCGGAACTCACGAGTTTCGTGCTCATGAAAGTTTAGCCTTGCGTGTGAATACGAGGTTTGGTGTACGAAGAGTATGACACCAAACGGAGAAAAACGACCTAAAGGGGCGCTTGCTGTCCGGCCAGAAAAGGGGGTTG
>JBBUKS010000453.1:0-13070 GCA_038050645.1 Hedychium gardnerianum
CCATTATAGTGAAAAAAGATGGTGGAAATATTCTTTCTAATTAACATAAAACCAAAACAACCCCTTTTTCAGCCTTCTGTAATCCTTCTTCTTGGAGGGATTTTTCACACACTGTCCTTAAATATTCACACAAAATAATAAGTGGAGCAATTAACTTTTTCGACAAAACACGACGAAGAGCAATTGGAAGGAACTGTTCCATCATGATATGACAATCATGGCTTTTCAAGCCCATAATCTTACAGCGTCCAACATCTATACACTTTGAAATATCATGTGACATACCATCAGGTACACGAATCTCTTTCAATACCGAACAAAATATCTTTTTTTTCAACTTTAGACAGAATAACATGCAGGTGACAAATATTCTCTACCATTTGAATGTGCACGAGGCCATAATTGTTTCATAATACCCAAACTCTTTAAATCTCTACGTGCGACAATCTTTTCTTTGTTGTTGTTGGAATCATCTAAAAGAGTTCCGACGATGTTGTCGCACACATTTTTTTCCACATTTGTTCAATTGACCCTATTTTAATTCTCACATTTGGTTTTGATGTATTACTCTTACCAAAAATCACATTTTTGTTTGAGGTCATTCGTAGAACGTCAGATCCAGACAATGACAACAAATCTAACTCACGTTGCTCTTGTTTGTCATAATGTGACATTGTTTGAAGTTCTGAATTTGGTGGTAGAAAATGATGATGCCCTCTAAATGACCACTGCTTGCCATTTTTTAGGTACATTGCATTTGTCTTATCAGCACAAGTTGGACATGCATTCTTGACATGTATTCCATCCAGACAAACATCCCAAACCCGGAAAGTCACTGACTGTCCAAAGTAATGTAGCCCACATTTGAAACATTTCTTTGTTACAAGCATCAAATGTGGCAATCTTATTTTCCGACAAATCTTTCAATTCAGTCAATAGGGGAAGTAAATACACATTAATATCATTTCCAGGTGTTTTTGGACCTCGAATAAGGGTAGATAAAATAATAGATTGAGGCTTCATACATTCCCAAGGCGACAAATTGTAAGGCATCAAGACAATAGGCCAAGTACTATGTACAATACTTTGATTTTTAAATGGATTAAACTCATCAACAACGAGTCCCAAGCACACGTTGATCTGAGGCAAATTCCCAATGTCATTCATTAATTCCTTCCATGTTAGAGAATCAGCTGGATGCTTTCGAATTCCATCTGAAACACGTTTATGAAAATGTCACTGCATACTTTCAGATGTCTTGGATGACACGAATAACCATTGCAATCTTGGTTTTAACGAAAAATACCAAAAGACTTTGGCTGAAACTTTAACCACAAGACATTTTATGCCACCCTTATATGAACTCCTGGAATTTTTTTGTAAATGTTTCCATCTTGGAAGGTTACACACTTTGCAAACTTGTTCATTCTCACTTTTCTCCCAATAAATCATGCAATCATTTGGACAATCATGTATTTTTTCATAATGAAGTTCCAAACTAGAAATTAATTTCTTTGTTGCATAAAAGGACTTAGGCACTTTAGCTTCAGATGGAAGTACTCAACGAAGGAAGTCGAACAATGCCGTAAATGACTTGTCACTCCATTTTCCATTAACTTTTAATTGAAATAACTCGACAAGGAACGTCAATTTAGAAAACTTTGTGCATCCAGTATATAGTTGTTGTTTCCCTTCCTTTATTAGTCGATAAAAATCTTTCACATTTGACTCTATCGGTGCATGATTCGTCGATGTACCATTGTAGTTTTCATTCATTGTTGATCCTTCATGCATTCCAAATGCGTCATGCATCATTTCTTGTACCATGGGTTCATGGGTAGGTACTTCAGTAACTTGTTCTACCAAATCTTGAAGCTCAATGTTATCATGATCTTGTACAACCAATTTTTCTCCATGAAAATTTCATATGCAATAATCTGATAAGATATCATTTATTATTAGATGTTCGTGTATTGTCTCTCGATCATGACACAATGAGTTTATGCATTTGCAATAAGGACATGGTCTCGTGACTTCTTGAGTCACATCATCAAATGCATAATGTAAAAAATATAGGATCCCAGTACGATACTCAAGATTTCCATGTGAGGCAGCCATCCATTCCTTCACCATCTGTCCAATAATTTCTAAATTTCACATTTAACCCACAAACAAAATCTCTGGCAATAATTTCTAAATTTCACATTTCTAAATTCGAGGATGGATTTCAACTTCGATATTATTCAACTTAGCGAAAAAAGATACTGAAAGGTACCAACTTTCACAAGAAAAGGTTGAAACTTATATATGTGATATGTGTTCTAACAAAGCATTTCAAGAATTGAAAGGTCTTGGCGATCTTTCAGAGAAGTTAGTTATATCAAAGAAAAGCATGATGTATCAGTTGGTTTATAAACTTTTGACATTGACTTTAATTTTACCAGTTGTGACTGCGATCGTAGAGAGAGTGTTTTCTGCCATGAGAATTATAAAAGACAGGTTGCAAAATCGAATGAGTGATGATTGGATGAATGATAGTCATATTGTCTATATAGAGAAAGATATATTTTTAACCGTCGATAATGAAGCTATTATACAAAGGTTCAAAATATGAAGATTCGAAAAGAACAATTAGTGATGTTTTATGATTATAAAATTTTAATTTTGTTTTGTTTTATTAAATATATTATATTATTACCTATACTCAACTAATATCCTAGCTCTGCCCGTGACTAAAGGGGTGTCGGGATAAATGTAATCACTTTTTACTCTAATATATATGTTTGTTTTTCCTAATAGTCTACTCTTGGGTTTTTTAGAGTGCACTGATCATGTAGTCAAGGCATACAAGTCATCACTTGAGATGATTAGCTAAATTTGTTTGGTACACAAAGGACTATTTTGCTTACATAATGAAACAATTTGTTCCCTTTTATGTTGAAAATTCAGGTCATGTTATATCATTAACAAATATTATATAAAGACAGTTTAGTTCCATCACTCTCTCTCTTTTGCATGGATCATTATTTTAGAATTAAAAGTCTCTTTAGAGTGAATAATTAATAAATATATAAAATATTATCATCATAAGATCTGAAAATTAATTCCTGACTAATAATTAAGTTCTTGTTCTCCTTCATATACTAATTATTACTCGGACTATTAATTATTCGTGATTTACTTCCCTTCACATAATTTGAGAATGAACGGTGAGAAATATCTGAGATGAATGTTATTATTTTTTATCATCATTATTTTAAAACTAGAAGACCCATTAGCAGTTAGTGCTGTAAAGTTAATTACTGATCACATATATTTTAGATTTAATGAATAATTTGTTCTGTTTAAGTTAATTACTGATCACATATATTTCATGTTAACTCATGATGGTCAACCCCAGAAATTCTATGTTTCTTGCCTATATATCATATTCGTTAATGGCATAAAGTCCTTTTTTTACCTTTTCTTTCCATGTCAATCTTTGTTTATCGAAAGAAGTAACTATTGTCGGCTAGCTTTCTAATGTTTTGTGGCGTTTGTTGGAGATACTGTTTTTAGATTGATTATATATATGGTGACAAAAGTGATACATTCTTCCCAGACGCCCCTAATATATATATAGTTGTGTGTGTATTTCTCGTACCTTCGAACTTTGATTCATTCAAAACTTCAACTTGAAGCTTCTACAGAATGCATTCCATATATATATTTTCTAACTTACCCACTAAATCACACATCAAATCCATAAATTGAGCCACTTTTATTAGCTTTAGTTTTTCAGATACATCTTTTACTCTGTGTGAATCAAATGGCGAAGTGTTTATTAGCTCTCTTTGAGTTTTTGAATCCTTTTTGGATTCGGTGTAAATCAAATGGTATTGCATTTACATATACTCTTAATTGTTTCAATGGATGTGTGATTGTAGTCTTTGATGCCATTCTCAAAGCACTAACAAATCTCCCATACATGTGTGATCGTCATTCGATCTATTTTCTTGCTAGTCATTGTTTGTAAGTGAATCCATCAATTTTCTTGTCGATCTTGATCTTTGTCGACTGGGTTTAAAATGGATGCAGTTGCACGCTCTAATAGAATTTGGCTCCTTGAGTAAAACTTCAAGCCTATCAAGTTCTACATCCTCATTTCAGTGTCTCGGCGATTAAGCTTTACAAATTTGGGTAGCTACTAATCTACTTTGCGATATTGTGTTTACAATAATATTCGAGGATGGATTGATACTGGCTAAAATATGCATATGTTGTATTCTTATGATAACTTTGAGGAACTATAATTTGCTCAACCAAGTTGTGGTAACTATAATTTATTTTATGAACTTTTAGTTGATCATGAATTTCATGCTCATTTGTTCTTTAGAAGACGACTAGCTGTGGTAATGCTCGTACATGTCGCTGGCTAGGGTAGGGTTTTTCTGAGGCCACAACTAGCTTATCTGCTTAACTCAGTTTGAATACCCTTTAATGATTGAATCACTTTTTTTTAGAGGCTAGTTTTATTATTATTATTATTATTTTAATACGGGAGGAATCAAAAAATTATTAAACTTAGGATATAAAAAATTTTAATTAAATTTATTTAAATATAGATGATTATATGATAAAAAATTAATGATAATGGTGTAAAAGAATTTTATATCATTGGATTCTATTATTATTTATATTTAAATAAATTTTGTTTTATTTTATCATTATTAATTATTAATAAACCTTCTTTGAATATTTAACATAATTTTATATTTATTATTAATTTATCTGAATTTATTTTGATAATTTTATCAACTATTTTATACTGTGTTTTTAGGTTAATGAGGCTATATTTGATTCCTAGCCTACACAACGTAAATTAGGAATGAATCCCAAGGAAGAATACTTGTTCTTATTCCATTTAACCAGTAGCATGGTTTAAAAAAGCTTTATGTGCTTGTCTGGATGGGTAAGATTTATCAAGCTATGTCGACCAAGTTTGGGACCATTGATATAATCTGAGAGCTCGGAGCTTCTGTGAACAATCGCAATGGAGCTTTTCTTTTCATGAGCCACTATGAAGGTAAGGTGTATGCTAATTATCACCAGGGTCAAATTTTGGATGAAGCTATACCAAGAGGCCTAGGTTACCACAATTAAACTTCCAAGCCGCTGTGATTGTTAGGATTCTGCAGCATATTTGTTTGCTTTGCGATGAGACCTACACACTTGTAAATCTGGTTGAGGACTGAGACCTCAACTTCAAATGCCATTTTAAACCTTGTTCATGAGAATCCTTGCACAATATCTTCCTTTGTAATGCCATTAACTCAAGGATTTAGACATTTCTTTCATAGAGCAGTCATCGTATGAAATACTAAAGGGAGAAAAAAAAGAAGAAATTGCAAGACGACAATAAAAAGAGCAGCCATCATTTGAACCTATTCAGGAAATAAAACTAGTTACTGAAGTATAAGAATACAATGCCGTAATCTATTATTTTCCGGAAGAAAAAATCACGCCAATGAAACAGAAGAGCTGTAGAAGACCACACCTTAAAAGTGTATTGAAGGTGCTAATGTATCTAAAATCCTTGGGGATATCTAGACTTGAATTCCCACTCCTAGTGACCTCTATTATTTCTGCTGGAATAGGACCTGTGGTACTTCTCATAACGGAGACCTGAAAGATTCACCAGCGTAACGGACATCCCCAAGCTCTTCTTCGATGCGCAGGAGCTGGGAACCAAAACATTGTCAGAGTTAGGCATATTGGAATGAACATTGAATAGATGATGATCCAAGTACTTCTAGCCATGTTAACCTGGTTTCTCGGACGCAATAATTTTTCTTCTGTAGTTCAGGGTGTCGTAACCACAATACAAAAAAATATATTATATCGATGAAAAACACGGATGGTGTGATCCATGGTGATATATTAGATTTAAATCAATATCAACTTGATCACATCTGGTGGGGTTACCCAATTGGATCTGTCCATGGTAACTTCCCAAATGTGTTCTCAGAGAATAGGGTTTGTTCCTAGTGACCTCATCCTCACATCCATTTGCAGTGAACTATACCAGCAACATCTAGTACTTCTATCCCAATCAATTTCCTTCTACTTCTCATCTCGTATTTTAGTAAGTAATGGACAAATGAGCAACATTACCCACCCAAATGCTTCATTTTTCATCTAGAACCAATAGCAAACATCAGTCAAGTCTAATGTGGTTGACAACTAAAACCAGGTTCAATAAACTTATTCATGGGTATGCGATTCTAACGTTTCCAGTATTGTAAATCATCCCGGTGTTAAATAGTAGGCATCATGAACCACTCATCAATTCTCTAAGACGTGGAATCAGGGGAAAAATTCCTAAAAATGTTCACGATAATCTATCAATAAGCGAACTTCGTTTCAATGACAGAGTCAATGGTATATAACTGCAGAAGGCCTAAAATATCAATATTTGAATAGTGGATTGTCTGAGAAAATTGAATTAAGAGGGAAAAAATTGTTTTTGAGATTTACCAATTGTAAGCTTGGATTGTAAAATAGATTCAAACAACAGAACGAGACTTAAGAGCATAGAACCAACCCTAGACTAGAGAAATATTTGGAAGGCGATAGCCAAGATATGCACGGAGAAAGAAAGGGTAGAAAGCTATTTGATACCTGATTATATTTGGCTAGACGCTCACTGCGGCATGGAGCCCCTGTTTTTATCTGTTAATCAGTTAAACTAAAATTAGGTCAAGATTCGTCAAAAAAATGCAAAATAATATTCATATATTAACTCTATAACTAGCATGCAATATGAGAGATCATGCCTGCCCACTAGCCAGCCCAACAGATAGATCAGCAATAAAATTGTCTTCTGTCTCGCCACTTCGGTGACTAACCATTACACCCCACCCAGCAGCTTTCGAGTCCAAAGCAGCTTTAATGGATTCAGTTACAGTACCAATCTGGTTAACCTACAATAGTCACAAAAACATCCACTTTCAAATCCAAGTCTTGTAATATTAAGAATAAAGGATACTGAGTAAAATCCATGATACCTCCATTAACTGAATAACCTAAGTAGTCATAATAGTCAAGTAGTTTTGTACCATAACAGCACTTAATACAACATTGAGCCACCAAATAGGTTCGTAGTATATCTAATGAAAGGATTTGACTTAATTGAAGAAAAAAAAATCTAACTCGAGGGAATTGAATAAAGCTGTAATATGGAAATAATTTGAGAGCACATTGCTAATGCAGATCACATTTAATATAGTGGACAGTAAGAAGTTAATTCATTGAGTAAATATGTTATTATTAGAGCGTGACCTCAAAGCTTGTATAAGATCAATATGGAGACATTGTTTCCCATTTTCAAATATTACAGTGTGTGGTGTTCTCTACATGAAGGGATTTAGCAAACAAACTTGTCCTGAACATTACATGGTTGTGATCGAATAGGAACCCCACAAAACTATAGCATAAGTTGACCCTTAGACCTGAAACATCATGGTTGTTTTGTAGAGTTTACTATGCTTGGTAGCTTCCAATTATACAGAATCTTAGAAGGGACTTCTCGTGTGTGGTTGTCACATATGGAGGTTAGTGATTAAGGAAACACTCCTGACTAGAGGTAAAGTCTCCTACGTGTTTTTATTCAGCTACTGCTAATGAAGCTGTGTAGTTATGGCATCAAGTTCTCCTCTCTTCCTGTCCACTTCACACTGCCATCTCTACTCATGTTCAACTTGCACTATGCGAATTAGCAATAAACTAGATGTGTCTGTCACCGTTATCTGCATGCTTGCAACCCCGTGCACAGGTGCTCTGCAAAGCAACTGCAATTGACCTATGCATGATTGTTTGTGGAGCCCTTGTACACAGGTTGATCCTTAACCAAAACATGCCCACAATTGCTCACACCTTTCAATTTGATGTCAGTTACATGGAGAATAACTAGCATGAAGAACCTCCGGTAGAAAACACATCCCTAAATATTCTTCTTCTCTAAATAGCACTAAGCATACTGTGGTCAAATGGTCAAATTACCCTAGTCCTATCTGAACTACCCTGAACTTTCATTTATACTATTTCAATCAATATAGCATCTTACCTTTAGTAACAAAGCATTGCAGGCCTTCTTTTCAATAGCCTCAGCAATCCTCTTTGGATTTGTGACCAATAAATCATCGCCAACAAGCTGGATATCAACTGAAGACACAAGTGATGCCCATGAGGACCAATCATCCTGGTCAAAGGGATCTTCAATTGAAACAATAGGGAAATCTTTGACGAAGTCTTTATATATGTCGCAAAGGCTTTGAGCAGCATAGACATAACTTCCATTATTTGGCTGGTTCTTAAAGTCTAGATCATATCTTCCATCCTTTGTGAAAAACTCAGAAGCAGCCACATCCATACCAATTTTGATCTGCACAAAGACAAGAATAGTTAGGTGAAACATTAGTGAAAAGGCTATACATGACAGGAAAAATACAATGCCACTACCTTTCCAGTATAACCAGCCTTATCAATAGCATCCATAAGTAGGACCAATCCTTCCCTATTGTCTTGAACATTTGGAGCAAAGCCACCTTCATCTCCAACGTTGCATGCATCTTGACCGTATTTTGCCTTGATAATACCCTTAAGGACGTGATATACTGCCATAACAGTTATATGACACAATCAGTGCTTAGGTAACATAACAAGTATATGCACCATAAGAAGAAGATGAGTATTACCTTCACTACCCATACGGAGAGCCTCGGCGAATGAAGCTGCGCCTACGGGCAATATCATGAACTCTTGCATCGCTAGATTATTTCCTGCGTGGCTACCTCCATTGATCACATTGAAGGCAGGAACTGGCATAACGAGCTCCTTCGTTCCTGATAGTTCCTGGATATGCTTGTACAATGGCACTCCTTTTGCTCCCGCACCAGCCCGACAAACACTAAGCGAAACTCCAAGGATAGCGTTCGCTCCGAACTTTGATTTATTAGGCGTTCCATCCATATCGAGCATAATTGCATCCACATCCGCTTGACTCCTGTCAAGATCAACGATTAATACGTATCAGAACTACAGACACGCGCGGATAGTTAAGATAATCCGGTTTCAAAAAAATAAGTTGGAAAGAGTCGTTAGTCTGTTGCAAATCTTTGAAAAATGTTTTGTTTGCGAGTAGCGAACCTGACATCGACGCCGATGAGCTTGGGGCCGAGAATCTCATTGATGTTCCTCACGGCATTGAGCACACCCTTGCCGCCATAGACCTTCTTGTCGCCGTCTCTTAGCTCGAGAGCCTCGTAGATGCCGGTAGACGCGCCGCTCGGTACAGCGGATCTGAAGAGAGCGCCGTCGCCCGTGACGAGGTCGACCTCGATGGTGGGATTACCCCTGCTGTCGACGATCTGGCGGGCCTTGACCGACTGGACGGCAGACTTCTGGGCGGCCGCAGAGAGGGTCGAAGTGGGCGCAGCGACGGCGGAGGCCCGGATCGCGAGGCTGCGCCGGGTGCGGTGCCAGGAGGAGGGGAAGGAGAGTTCTGGGGATCGGGATCGGGAGGAAGAGAGCGCAGCAGAGAAGGAGGTGGGCATCGGGAGGAGGTTGGATTGGGCAAGAGCCATTTTCTAGGATTCGAGCTCTTCGCTTCCCGATCGCCGGCGGCCAGACGGAGATCGCGAAGAGACGATGGAATTTATAGCAACGCGTCCCGATCGTCGACCTCGAGGGATCCGTCAACAATTAACGATCCGCTCCAATTAGAGTACTATACAAAAAAGTTACTTCCCACTGTTGACCGTTAGATGGAAGAGACATCTAAAATTTAACGGTAGAGTTTTCCTTAAATATGTCGTATTTTCAAATTCATGGAGGGAATCCGAAACCTAAATAGTCCGAGGGCGGCTGCTCGTCGCATGCGTTCGCTCAACGCCGTGGCGTTTGGTTTGTTGGAAAAAGAGATGAAAAGCGGGACACGTCGAGTGCTTCGCTGGGAAACGGACCGGACCGGTTCATTCTCAATCGGTTGATGGTCATCATGGCCTGGCTTCGGCCCAATATAAAAAAATGTAGTCCTTATAATTAATGATAATATTGAAATGTTATATATAATTTAGAACCTTCAATCTTTTAGATTTAACACATATTTTTATTATTCTTGTTGATGTAAAAAGCTCACCATTTTTCAACAGAAATAGTTTCAAAAAAAATAAAAATGAAGAGATGCAAAATCCCCATCAAAATGGCAACATGTCAACTATGAATTAGTAAAGTGAAGCAACTCCTCTTCATTTCCTTTTGAAGAGCCAAAGAAGCTTTCATTGAACTACCATGAAACTCATGTCCTACCACACAACCCTGAGACATGCCACCAAATCATTCCCAACACTTATTTCAGACACTCCGAAGTGCATTCAAAGATCTCACACCCGAAAGTCCCGGCCATGGGGAGGCATGTGATAGAGAGAATTCCTAGCGCTCGCGAAGTCGAAAGGCGATCGTCTCAAGCGAAGAGTGCGCTATCGCGCCACTTACAAAGAGTTTACCCTCTCAGCATCAAGAAAAGTTGCTCATTGCTCAGTCTCTCATCCCTCTCTCTATCTCAGAATTCAAATGCATCATCCCTCAATAGCTCCTTCTCGAGTTGGGACCCGAAGAATTCAGTGTCGTTGCGAAAGCTTTTCGGGTCTTGGGAGGGCACCGAGGCAGGGTTCGGAGTCGATGACTTGAGGTCTCTTCGTGCCGGAGAAGATCCAGCTAGTGGAATTCTCAGTGATGAGTTAGGAAGCGGGAAGAGGTGCAATTGGATTACCGAATTTAGCGGTAAGATGTGCATTTACTACTTTAACTATTTGAGATCGATTATATGAATCTTATTCCTTATTTTTTTTGTATTGTAGATGAAGCGTATATTTCATTCCACGACGAGTATTGGGGGGTACCAATTTACAATGACAAGTAAATTAACATCATAATTTTTTTTTTAAAAGAAATAATTTCAATTTTGTTTATCGATCGATGGATTGATTCGTAAACTACATAATGTTTGTAGTCGACTCTTTGAGCTTCTCGCATTGTGTGGAATGCTGATTGATCACAATTGGACTGAGATATTGAGGAGAAGAGAGCTATACAGGTTCGTACATGAATCATGAATCAATGTTTATAAAATATTGCTCAAATCTAAATTTATTTATTTATTTTTAATTACTTTTTCTTTTAGGAAAGTGTTTTTGGAATTTGATCATCATTTAGTTGCGAATATGGAGGAGAAAGACATCATGGACATAACCTTCGATAAGGAGCTCATGCTTGCGGAGTGTAGAGTGCGATGCATAGTAGATAATGCCAAGTGCATCCAAAAGGTGATTATTCTTAATTTATAGTCAAAATCTCAAATTACTCATTTATTGATTTGACTTTTATTTATTTTATTTTTATTATTATTATTATTACGAAGGTGAGTGAGGAATTTGGATCCTTTTGTGAGTACGTTTGGAGCCAAGTGAACCACAAGCCGATGGTGAACAAATACAAGTACTCTCGGAGTGTGCCATTGCGGACGCCGAAATCCGAAGCGATGAGCAAAGATCTAGTTCGGAGAGGGTTTCGACTGGTGGGTCCCGTCATCGTCTACTCCTTCATGCAAGCCGCGGGATTAGCCAACGATCATCTTGTTCATTGCTTCCGATTCAATGAGTGTGTGAGGTTCGGAGAGAGGGGAGGCATTCCATTACCCTACGAGGATTAATTAGTTCAATTATCTATGTATGATATTGTGCTTATGATTGTCAACTCTTTCGCAATTTGGTTAAATCAATGCATGATCAATGGCTAATTTTAATATATATATATATATATAGGTATCTGACCTTCGGTTTAATTAATTTTGTAAGTGGATGACCTGAAAAGAAACTTATGGAGCTTAACTAAGCGCAATCAAATTGGTTAACTCGGTGGCTTTAAATTATTGAAGATCCAAAAAGAATATGTATCAAGATGACTCATGCATCCAAGGAACTTGAGCACTTAGTAGGGAGATGATGTTAGTGGCTAAATCAAGCTGTGAAAAATAAACTCTTGTGTGAGTTATGAAAATTGAGAGATTTGTATATTTAAGAGAGAGTGCATTTCAATTTAAGCGGAAACTTGAACATTAGAATGATCATTGATGTGGGGATGAGATTGGGTCACATAGAAGGCCAAAAAGGTCCTTTCCTTTTAAGGGGGCTTCTTAGGACTTGGGGAGGAGAAAAGGAGAGAGGACTCTCTCGAGGGAGAAAAAAGGGGGGAGGCCGCCGCCGCCATGCCGGCCACGCCGCCGGCCGCACCGCCGCTACCACGGCCCCCTACGCATGTCCGGCTGCACCTCCGCCGCCTCCAGCCGCGGATGTCGCCTCCAACCGCGGCCTCCAGCCGCAGACGCCACCTCCAGTCGTGGACGCCACCTCCAGTCGTGGACGCTGCCTCCAGCTGCGGGTGTCGCCTCCAGCCGCGGATGGTGCCTCCAGCCACCTCCAGCCGCAGTCGCACCCGCAGCCGCGGCCGCCGCCTCCCACAGTGGCCGCCGTAGCCTACAGCGCCCGCCGCCGCCCCCTTCAGTGGGTACCACCGCCTACAGTTGCCGCTGCCACCAGCGGCCGCCGCCACAACCTCCAGTGCCCGCCGCCGCCTCCAGCAGTGGCCGCCGCTGTCTCCGGCGCAGATCTAGCTGCCGCCGCCAACGACGCACATCCAACCATCTCCGGCGCAAATCCAGTGTAGTGTTCCGGCCTTCGAGCCGATGTGGTATTCCGGCCTGTGGGCCGATACAGTGTTCCGGCCTTCGAGCCGATGTGGTATTCCGGCCTGTGGGCCGATACAGTATTCCGGTCTTCGAGCCGATGTGGTATTCCGGCCTGCGGGCCGATGCAGTGTTCCGGCCTACGAGCCGATGTAGTGTTCCGGCCTACGAGCCGATGTAGTGTTCCGGCCTACGAGCCGATGTAGTATTCCGGCCTATGAGCCGTTGTAGTGTTCCGGCCTGCGAGCCATTGTAGTGTTCCGGCTCCACGCCAACGGCCCTTCGGCTC
>JBBUKS010000463.1:0-13070 GCA_038050645.1 Hedychium gardnerianum
TCTCAGATTTAAGGGTTTCAAAACCCTAAGTACTAAGGAGTAAGGAGAAAGGACTAAGGAGTAAGATAAATTATACCTTTTTCCCAAATCGGGCTCGAGAATATTCTCGTTGCACGAGACCTCCATATCCAACATCTAGTAATTGCTCGTTCGAAGACGCTGTCGCACTGCCGCGGCTCCATCGGCTCATTCGAACTTCAAAGTCATAACTCGTATTTGTTTTTCTCCAACAAATTAGTTTATATTTACTAATAATATTATTATTACTAATAATAAATATTATTACTAGCCAGGTTTGCATGTGGACTGGGGGGCTATGGCCTCCCCCAGTCCATGTGTAAATCCGCCTCTGCCCACAAGGGAAGCAACACCAGATTTGGGCATCCCTGCACAGTCCAAATCAGCTTTAGGAATGATATCAGAGATGATACCAGATAGGGGATTGGTGGCAATGTCTGACCTTCTGACAAGGTGTGTACCAGAAACAGACCTAAACAAAGCAAAGCTAGTGTCAGGAATAGTTCCAACACCTATAATACAAGGACTCACAGTCACAAGGGAAGCAACACCAAACCTGGACATTTCTGCATAGTACCTTACAGTTTTAGACTACAACGTTGTGCTACAAGCTGGTAGGGAAAAGACATCAAGAGCAAGACCACACAAGCAACATGGCACTCTTAATGAGTCATTGGATCAAGCACACTGTCGATATATGACAAGCATATCAGAAACAGTGGCCCAAGTTGCCACAACAATAACAATATCAAAAATGGATGCAACTACTTCAAACTCATTAACAACCTCAAGGGGGACTGGAACATTTGACTTAACCACTATTGATGAAGAGGACTTTGACATGTTTTCAAAGCTAGGGGAGACCACAAGATCAGTATTTGGGGGGGGGGGGATATAATTGGACACAGAATTAGGTACTCAAACTGAAGCGGACACTCCAGATGTATCTAGCATGTCAGACATTGATACTCAGGGAGAGGGTTCATATTTAGAGGCATGAACTGATGGAGAAGTTGCTGCTGGATCAGTTCCAAGGCATGGGAGGGAGCATAGTAGGGCTAGATCAGTTTCAAGGCATGGAAGGGGTGACCCTGGATATAAAGGAGGAACATCAGCCCCTATCCTACATGACCCACATCCTGCCCATGGGATTAGCACTAGATACCAGACAAGGGCTAGAGTACTTCAGAAAAGGATGGCAATGGAAGCACAAGCACAAAGCAACACATCAAGAGTCATTCACTAAACTCAGGGCCTAGCATTGCATAGTTCTTTCAATGCCATTTCAGACATTGAGGAGGGGGAAACCATTGCTGAATCTGAATCTGCCCTGAACAGGAGTAAAACAAAAAGTCTTGGGGGACAACACACAACATACCAACCCAAAGAAGACATCCAACTTAGATTAAGCAAGAGGCTTCAGGTGTCGAACCCCAATGACCAGGGCATGACAAAAACTCCAACAATCGTAGAAAACCCGGAACATGTGAAGGTACTGAATGGGAAACAAGAAAGGAAGGGGAACAAAATCAGTGTCAGGAGGCATTTGCCACCTAAACAACCATGAAAATAGACACTTGAAACATTAGAGGCCTAAACAAGGGCCTTAAACAGAAGGAGGTAGCTAACCTCTTCCTGAAGCAAAGGTTAAGTGCGCTGTGTCTATTGGAAACAAAGCTAACAACACAACAAAACCAGAAAGTGAAAGCAACAACCTTCTAACAATGGGAATCTGAACATCAAACCGTGGAAAACTCCAGAAGCAAGATGTTACTATTATGGGATCCTCACCTCATCACACTAGAGATCAAGAAATATGAGGAGAAATTCATTCATACCATTATCTAGGACAAAGTTGCAGGGACCTACTATGTAGTGACTTTTGTCTATGGAGAGCTCACAATCCCCAATAGGAAGCATCTGTGGACAGGGCTACATCTGCTGGCCAAAACTATGGACTTTCCTTGGCTCATGATGGAAGACTTTAATGCCCCCTCTCTCACCAGCTGATAGACAAAGAGGAATGGATGTTACCACATATGCTACAACTGACTTTCAGGACTTTGCGCTTATGGCAGGGGTGGAGGATCTCCACTCTATAGAAGTTCAGTTCACATAGACCAATGGGCGAGTAGTTTCCAAACTTGACAGGGCTATGGTCAAACTATGGTTGGAATAAGATCGAAGCAGTTTTGCAGATTTCAGGCCCCTGGGGGTATATTCAGATCATGCCTCATGTGTAGTCTCTATCCTGAAGCATAGTAGACAACAATCAAAGCCCTTTAAGGTGCAGGAATAATGAGATCATGCAAACACGAGCATTCCAAATGGTGTGGCTCAGTACAGGCTGAAACAAAAACTCCTATTGCTCAAGAGACCACTTAGGTAGCTAAATCATCAAAACTACCACCACATTCAAGAAAGGGCAAAAAGAGCACAAATCCACCTAGAGGAAGTTCAACCGAGGGTCTTGACTCAAGGATGTGTGGATGAGGAGTACAAGGAAGCAAGGAAAGCTATTGATCTGCTTACCTAAGCCGAGTACATGTTCTATCAACAATGGGCCAAGCACACATATTTCAAACAAGTTGTCAGGAGCACCATGTTTTTCCACTCTCTAGTGAAGAGGAATAACAAAAGGAGGGAGATAGTTGCAGTTGAGAAGGGTAATGGAGAAATCACATCTAATCTGGAGGAAGTGGTGCAGGAATTCAAGGGGTACTTTCAGTCACAACTTGGGGTCCAAAGTGATCAAACCTCATTTCAAGGGAAGTGTATGCAATTTGGGAGGGTCCTCCCACCCGAACAGCAAGTTCAACTCACCCGGCTCCCCAATGCTGAGGAAGTCAAAGGAGCACTTTTTGATATTGGAGATCTCAAGGCATCGGACCAGATGGCTACAACTCAAAATTCTTCAAGCAGGCATGAGACACAGTTAAGCAGGAATTCACGACAGCGATTTTGGAGTTCTTCACGAGTGGTCAGCTACTCAAATTGTGGAATCACATGCTGATTGCCCTAGTACCCAAAGGGTCACATGCAAGTAAGGTGCAAGACTACAGACCCATCTCCTGCTGCACAAAGTTCCTTGCAAGCAGACTGGTTGATATGATAGACAAACTACTGCATCCCTCTCAGACAGTCTTTGTCAAAGGCAGACTCATCAAAGATAATATCCACCTCGCTCAAGAGCTACTGTGCAACTACACCAGGAAGCAGATCTCACCTAGATGCAACATGAAAATGGATCTTCAGAAGGTCTTTGACTCAGTGCAATGGGGATTTCTTCAGGATGTGCTCTCAGTGCTACAGTTCCCAGTCATTTTTATCGCATGGATCAGAGAGTGCATCACGACCATGACATTCTTGTAGTGATAAATGACATCATGCATAACTTCTTCAGAGAGGGTAGAGGACTCCGCCAGGGCGACCCCCTCTCCCCATACATGTTTAGCCTATGCATGAATTATCTCTCCCGTTCCCTTGCATGACGTACTATTAGGTTAGACTTTCATTTCCATCCCAAATGTGAGAGGTTGAGGATATCACATTTGGTATATGCAGATGACCTCCTACTACTGTCCTATGGAGATGTGACTTCAGTTACACAGCTAGTTGATTGCTTATCATAATTTGCATAGATAGTCGGTCTCACAGCCAACTTAGCTAAGTCCAACATCTACATGGCAAGGATAGATGCTCCAGTATGAGAACAACTCTTGACCATCACAGGATTCCAAGTGGGGATAATGCCTTTCAGATACCTGGGGATCCCCATAACCTCTCAAAAGCTGAAGATCTCAGATTACATTACACTTTTGGATGATCTCACAAGGAGAGTCAATTCATGACTGAAGAACACTCTCTCCTATGCTGGGAAAGCCCAGCTAATATCATTGGTTCTTCAGAGCATGGAATGCTACTGGATGTCTATTTTTCCACTCTCTAGTAGAGTCATAGAGCGCATATATATCATCTGCAAATCCTTCATGTGGACTACCAAAAGGCCCTCATAGCATGGTCAAAGCTATGCCGACCGAAGAAAGAGGGTAGTCTTGCTTAAGAGAATTAAAAGTGTGGAACCTAGCTCTACTAGCTAAGGCCCTATGGCGAATACAAGATAAGCAAGATACACTATCGATACAATGGGTGCACAATACGTACCTATGACATGTGGGGATGTGGGCATGGCATGTCAAACACACCGACTCACCACTAATCAAGAAACTGCTGCATATTAGAGATAGTATGTTGGCATCCATAGGCAGCCTAGCGGCCGCGACTCTTACTGCTTGGTTTAGTCAGAGGAAAGGGGCAGTCTGGAGGGCTTATGATCATTTTAGAGATGCAAGGCCAAGGAAGCCATAAGTGAAGACTGTTTGGAAGAAGGACCTTTAGCCGAGTCATGCATTTACAGTTTAGCTGCTAGCACATGGATGTCTCCCTGCATGAGCCCGATAGGAATACCTGGTAGATAGGTAGTGCACTTTTTGCAGATAGGAGGAGGAGACACTGGACCAAGTACTTTTCAAACGTGCTCCCATTTGCCAGCTATGGGGGAGGATATGAGCATGGTTGTAGATGAGGCCCAAGATGACCACGTACAAGCGTATGCTCTAGACCTTCAGACTCCAGTATCGAGGCCACTCTACTATGACCAGGGCACGCCACCTAGCCATGTCTGTGTTGGTACATCATGTTTAGAGGGCGAGGAACAACAACATATTTGAGGGGCTTAGATTGGACACAGATCAAATCTTCAGGATGGTACATACCCACGTCTACAGATCTCTGGAGGTATTTTCTTATCAGATACTCAGGCAGCGATGACACCCCGGGGGCGCGCAAGTTTTTGATTATTGCCCCATTTTTTTTCATTTCCTATGCCATCCACACAAACACATATCACACATATAGTTTAGGTAGGATGGTGAGGGTGTGCATACTAGGCATACTAGGTAGTGTCATGAGCGTGAGCCACATTTTGTTGCCATGAGCTGTATTTTGATATTACTTCCACACATTTTGGAGTTGATAGAGAGCATGCATATAGATAGGCCTATGATAGACCCCTACATAGCATTTAAATAGGAGCCCACTTTGGGCATTTTGATACTACACCTAGGGGTCTAGAGGATTATATCCAAATTTACATACTGTACAGAACTATGGCCTACTTGGTGTTGACCTACTATCAGACCAAGTAGAATCATGGTAAAAAAAATAATTCATGGTGTCTGATCTGGAGTCTTCAAAGATACGTAGCCATATGGACCATACCTGTCCTGGAGCCATGATACACATGGAGTTGCATGAGGTTAACATGAGACACACTGCCTTTGAGGGACGCTGGGAGACACAGAGTCGCACTGAGATATGGAGCCATTGGGAGCTAGGATACATATTGAGTGAGTGGGTAAGAGGAGTGACCATGTGTAGGTGAGAGGAATGACGATGTGTGGGAGTGAGGGATGAGAGGATTTACATGAGAGCATGCCTCCTAGGCAATGTGAGCATGTACATCTTGTGTGGGAGTGAGAGATGAGAGGATTATCATGAGAGCACACCACCTGGGCATGTGAGCATGTACATCTCGAGGGAGGGGTGAGGATATAGGTGAATAGATCCACCTTAATGATCTATCTAGTCCGCAACAAACAGCTCACGGTAAAGACATACCAAATTTGTTTATAGTTGAGGCTTTTCTTAAAAGCCTATGAGGCTGAATAGGTCCACTAGAATGATTTATCTAGTTCGCAGCAAACGGCTTGTGGTAAAGACATTGCAAATTCGTTGATAGCTGACCACTTACTAAAAGTGTGTGGGGGGGGGGACGGTGATGATAGCGATGGACCACATTGAGGACATGAGCACCCGCTTTAGATGAGCCAACTAGATGAGTAGTGAGGAGAGCACTCATGGACACTAATAAAGCCTAGGTGGCATGCAACATGATGTCATGGCCTTCGACTTGGAGCCGTGACATGTGGCATCTTGCCACCTTTGGATGGATGGTATGACATTGAGACTATTGGACACTGATGACATGTATTCCACTGCTAGGCGCGGATGACATGGATGCAAGGTGGCATGGAGCCACCTAGGATGGAGACCCAAAGATCGGTCGATGCTTGATCTTCTGCGGTTTGGGTGAGAGATACGTTATCGACCGAGATAGGGCTTAGTGGATGAGAGAATTTATTGTACACATGAGTTGGTAGACATGAGAGTGATGGTACCCATTGTGAGCATGTATACACCTGCCCCAGATTCCCTCACAGATCTGACATTTCGTTAGACATGACATGTGTATGAATCTTTAGCTTTTTTTGTATGTCGGTGCTTTCATTTGATTATATATTTACCTTTCATCAAAAAAAGAATAGGGGGTTCAGTAATTGAATTGTAACCATAGTATGACATACGGTTGTAATCAAAGGCCAATATCAGTCATTGCTACCTTTGGTTCAAAACAACCAAAGAAGTGTGGGACATGACTCACTAAATGTATTATGATCTTGGAAATGCATCCTAAATTTTTGAGATTTGCTCCAAATTGAAGGATATGAAGCAAGGTAATAATTATGTGACATGATACTTCTCAGATTTCTAGGATATTTGGCAAGAACTTGACAATTTCCTTGAAGATTCTTCACCACAAGTTGAATGCAAAATAAAAAATCAACATAATCTTGAAAATAAAAAGTCTTCGATTTTTTAGCTGGTCTCAATTGACACCTTGATGATGTTCATGATCATGTGATTGCACAAGATCCATGTCCTTCCTTGAAGATTCCTTCATTGGAGTCTAGTGTGAAGAGATGCAAAAGAAAGTCATGCCCTCTGATGATTCTCTAGCTCACTATCTCCTCTAGATGTCTCCATGTTTGTGTCAAATAAGGCACCTTCTTAAGGTTAGTCAGCATTCCAACAAAAGGCCTTGGTATGAACATTATAAATGTCGAGGTCATACTAAAGACAAATGTCAAGCTAGCAAATTGGCAACCCCTAAGAAGAATGATACACAGTTACCAAGCACAATCCTCCCAATATTAGCTTGGAAATTTAGGAATTTCCACTTCCTTCATAAAGGTACAAATTGAGCAAATTGAACAATATTGTCATCTCTTTCATTAGGCTTCTCCCAATCCCTCCACAAACACTATTATTAGATCTAGATTGTTGATTTCAAAGCTTTTGATCATATGACAAGAGATTCTAGTTTATTTTGCACTTATACTCCTTGTTCTAATTGTGCTACAAAATCGCTAATGGTTTCATAACTCTAGTTGTTGGTATTGGTAGTATTCATCTATCGCGGGATATTATACTAAAATCTATCTTCCATGTTACTTCCCTAACATGCAACCTAATTTCTATTAGTAAGTCCACACATGTTAATCATTGTGTTTCTAACTTTATTCCATTTTTGTGTCAATATCAGGGCCTATTATTAGGGAAGACGATGTTGGTGCAATCAGCCAAGTTAGGTTTTAATATTTGATAATATGTTTAAGAAACCCTTATGTTTAATTGTTAAGGGGAGATTGTTGGTGCAATCGACTTTTGGTCAAGGTTGACTTAGTTCCAATAGAGAGTTGCTAAGAAAGAAATCCAAGTGAGTTAGATAGACTAGTTACTTGGCATTGATGAGAAGTCTAATAAGGATTTGGCTAAGGAAGAAGCCCAAACAGATCACAAGAGACTGAATATTAGGCAAGTAGGTATAAAATCTAAGCAGGTTTAAGTTGATCGGATGCTTGATAGTTGGTTAGAAGTCCTAGCAAGTCACAAGAGACCGAATATTAGACAGTTAGGTGTAAAGTCTAGACAGATCAATGGTAACCAGATGTCTAGCAAGTAGGAAGGTCCTAAAGAAGTGAATTTAGGTAGGTGTGAAAAGTCTTGAAAGAGTAATCTCTAGGATAGAAAAATCTTAAAAGAGTAAACTTTGAGCAAGTGTGAAAGTCCTAGAGGAGTGAACTATAGGCAAATAGAAGTTCTAATAGTGAAGTTGGGCAAGAGGAAGTCTTGATGGTAAGACTGGACAATAGGTGAAGTCATAGATATAAGAAGTCTTTAGGTAAAGAGAAGTCTTAGTAGATTTATTGATATACTAAACAAGATTAAAGTCATAATGAGTCGTTGACTCATAGAAAAATTAGTTAAATAATATGTTCATGGCTTTTTGAGTAATAGGTTTTATAACTCAACATATCCAGATCTAGCTCAGACGATCGGAAGGACTTTTTAGTCAATAGGAAAACCTTGTTAGCGACAAAAATAGTCAGATATAGATGAGTCGGTTAGAGATCTGATTGATCAGTCGACCAAAAAGAGATTTCATTCGATTGGAAAATCTTATAAAAGAACTTCGAGTAGAGCATTTCAAAAACACAACATTCATTTCTACATCCAAAGCTCTTGAAGATTATATTGTTCATGTATTCTTCTATTCATGTGACTAGGAGGTTCCAAGGAAAATGTTGCGTGTATTCAGGGCTTTCAAAAGCAAACATTATTTGTAAAAGTTTACTTATAATTTTATTATTTTTATTATATATTTTTATATTTTGTGTACTATTAAAAATATTGAATTTATAAGAGGTTTCTCTATCTTCGGAGGGTTTTTGACTGAGAAGCAAGACCGTGGAGTGGGGACCTAGGGGATGCCCACCATGTAAATCTGATGTGTTATTTGTGATTATATATATTTTATTTTATTGTATATATTTTGCTATCAAGCAAGCACAATTAGCCAAGTAATATTCATCCCCTCTAGCATGTCACATCAATCCTATGGATGATTGGTAGTGTTAGGATTCTCAGTGGACTTTACTACCTTGAGATTCCTATATTAGAAGTTTGTCAAAATCGAGCATCCAATTTTGCTTCTACTCTTGTTTCTAGTACTAGAGAAATACTAATATGACATCATAGACTTGATCATCGCATTTTTTTCATATTTGAAATGTTTTGTTTCCATCTCTATTCAATAATAAAAACCTTATTTTGTTTGATTGTGAAATTTATCATTTATCCAAGCATATATTGATTTCTCTCTAAAACCATATACTCCATCTAATCCAATCCATTTTTCTTAATTCATAGTGATATTTGGGGTACCTCACTAATCACTACCTCCCAGGGAAAAAAACTTATTTCTAACCTTTATTGATGATCGCACACAAATTTCTTGGGTTTACCTTCTTCATAAAAATCTAACACAAGTAAAATCTTCAAAGATTTCTATAGAATGATTCAAATTCATTTTCACACCTATATTCAAACTCTTAAAATTTACAATGGTAGGGAATACTTTAATACCATTCTAGGTGACTATCTTTGAAAAATGAAATTATCTATCAGAGTTCATGTGTCAATGAAATAGAGTATCAAAAAGGAAGAATCACAACCATTTGTTGGAAGTAGCCTCTCTAATGTTCACCATGAATATCCCTAAATACCTATAGGGGATGCTATTCTCACCACTACTTATGTCATCAATTGATTGCTTACCAAGTTGACCCCTCAACTTTAAAACACCTTTATCTCTCATTAAAAAATATCCACACATATCTACATCCAATAATTTTCCCTTAAAAACTTATAGATGTATAGCCTTTGTCCTTCTTCATGACCACCATCAAATTAAGCTTGATCCTAGGGCCATCAAAACTATTTCCATTGGATATTCTCTGACTCAAAAGGATTTTTGTTGTTACTATCCTCAAGCTAGGAAAACCTATGTTTCTTGTGATATCACCTTCTTTGAAGATACTCTTTACTTTTTCCCAATTTTTCTTCAAGGGGGGGGGGGACCCAAATAAAACTTATTAGAACACTCCACCTCTTTCCACGTCTGATCCAATCCATGTAAGCCCTCAAATAACTAAAATAAACCCTTTAGAACATGCTCCAATATTAGAAACAGGGAGAGAATTAACACCACAATAGGAGTTATAAGTTTACTTAAAACAAGAAAAACCTTAGGCAACTAAAGATGATGTGAATCCTAATCATAGTTAAGAGAATGAACTAATAGTGGATCCTCAATCATGTACAATTCTTGATCTCAATATACTAATATAGTTAGAAAAGGTGTAAGATCTCATACTTAACATCCCATTTTTAACTTTATCTCCTATTCTAATTTTTCTTATTCATTTCATGCCTTTAGCTTGAGATTATCTAGTGTAGTAATTCCCAAGTTTGTTCAAGAGGAATTCACCATTCTCAAATGGAGAAATGCATGTCTTAAAGTTGAATAATACATGGAGTCTATTAATACTCGAATGGTTGAGGGAGATCGTTGAAATCCCAAGTGGCGTGGTCCATAGTTTTGATAATTGGTCAAATAAGTTTAAGTAAGGTCTAGTTGTGCTTCTAATATGTGTGTCTAAGTGTGTAAGGACTTAAGTAAACACACAAGGACAACTCGATGACTTAGGGTCCAATGGAGTACCATGAAGGGTGGTATAGGACACCCGGGGCATCGAAAGGACAAGAAGTATTGGAGACAATGAGACTTGGGCAGAAGATGCAAGCGAGCAAAAAGGATAGCATAGTAAGGGAGTCGTTGAGCTCGATGCATCCAAGGTATTAGGAGCTTAGCGGAAGAGTACTCCAGTGGAGTAAGAAGGATGCACAAAGAGTGAGCTGGAAGGGGTCAGTGCATCCGAGGGATGAGAAGCCGAGAGGAAGTTAGTGCAAGATAAGTTGATGAGCTGAGTTGAGTGATATGTTCTTAGGATGAGGATAGAAACTCAACTTAGATGAACTTAGTCGAATTGAGTCAAGGTTTCGAGCAATAGGAATTGGGTTCCATGTGATAGGAACTTTCAGTTGACCAAATAACATATTTGGTCAATTATTGTATAATATTTTATTCATATATCTTTTAAAAAGGTTAATTACAAAGATCGAGCGACCAAAAAAGAGTGTACGGTCGACCTAAAAGCCACATGGAATGTGATTTGGCTTGGAGATATGAAATAATTGAGGATCGATCGACTCGAAAAAGATCTAGTCAACATGAGTAGGTCATCCACGAGCAAGTCACCTCTATCACCTCTATTGACATGAAAAGCTGGGTTAGTAATTTTCGATCGATTAAATATCATTTTTCAGTTGGCTACATGTGACACATCAACAGAAGTGATAGAGATGATTGTAAATGGATGAGGCCGAGATGTTGATTTAATGGTTTTCGATCAATCGAATAAGGTTTTCTAGTTGATCAAACATACCATGTCATCATGACAATCAACTTGAGGTAGAGGCTATAAATTGGGGATCGGAGGCTGGAGATCTAAACAACCATACTTGAGAAATTTGTTCTACTTTTCGTTCTTTATCATTTAAGCCTCTATTCTTTATTATCATATCCATCTTGTATATAAGAGGTTTCTTCATCTTTGGTAAGTTACTTAAGAGGAGAAAATTAGTAGATGACAATGTACATATACCTTGGACTAGCAAGCTTAGGGTTGTGAACCAAGTATGTGACGTTGTACATAGACCTTTGGCAGTGATTGTTTTTCCTAACAAGTGTATGTGGCTTTGCTAAGTTATTAGCAAGAGATAAAAGAAGTTTTTAATTGTAGACACACTATTCACCCCTTCCTCTCTAACGATCACGTGCTTTTGCATCCGCACCAACAATTGGTATCATAGTAGGACTGCTCAGAAGACTAATCACCAGTTGAGCACCTAAATCGGGAGGTTAAATAATAGTAGAAGAATGGTCAAATTCAACATACATCCATCAAGGTTCGAGGGTAAATTCACAATATGGAAAAGAAAATGAAGGTTTGTTTTTCATACTAATTTTGAAATAATACTTTGTATAAAATACAATTTTGAGTTGCCCAAGAATGAAGAAGGAGAAGAACTCAAGCAGCATAAATGGACAAAGAAGCAACGAGAGAAGTTCATGGCCAATGGTAAGGCTAAATTCCATATTCTTAGTGTTTTACTTGTGTAAGAGATAAACAAGATTGAAACCTATCATTGCCAAAGAATTGTGAGAGAAATTCTTGAAGCTACATAAAGGCACCTCAGAGATAGAGTTGACAAAGTGCGATCTACAAAGAAGTCAACTCAACAACCACAACAAAAAACCATAGATTTAGGGACGAATTTTAGTGATGAAAATAATTTATCATAAATTAGCAACAAAAATAGCAATGAAAAATAATTCGTCGCAAAACAACAACGAAATTAGCAACAAAAATAAATTTTGTCGTAAAATTAGCAACAAAAACTTTTCGTCAAAAAAATTCATTTGTAAAATATTATTGTCGCAAAATTTGTTGCAAATTAATGATGAATTTTTAATTCATCACAAATTAAATTAGTGACAAATTTCGCAACAAATTTTGGATTTGTTGACAAAATAAAATTTGGTTTGGTCGCGATTAGTAAATTTAGCAACAAATTTTCAATTCATCGCTAGATCTGCGATGAATTTTCAATTCGTCGCTAGATCTGCGATGAATTCAGATTTTGTCTCTAAATTTATGATGAATTTAAAATTCATCGCTATATTTGCTATGAATTTAGAATTGGTTGCTAAATTTGCGATGAATTTAGAATTCATCGCTAAATTTAGAATAAATTTCGGATCCAATTCTTAAATTTAGTGATGAATTCCAAATTCATCATTGAATTAAGGATAAAATCCTTCCTAACCCTAAAATCGCTATCTCTCCACCCGCATGCACGTCGCAGCCGCCGATCTCCTCTGCCAGTTCTCTCCAACTCGTGAAGTACAAGAGACCTGTAGGTGGTAAGCCTCCCCTTCACTATCCCTCCCCTCCCTTGCATGTAGGCGAGGTTGGCCTCGTGGCTAGGCTGCGGTGGTGCTCGCACCTAGCCTCTCTGCCGGGCGTGAGCCCGGTCAGCCTCGCTGCCAGGCCCTAGCGCGGCTGGCCTCGCTGCCAGGCCCTAGCGCAGACGACCTCACTATCGGGCATGAGCACGAATGGCCTCACTGCCACAACCATGCGCGATCTCCACCATTGCTGAGCGCGAGCTCCGTCGCTGCCGGG
>JBBUKS010000481.1:0-13069 GCA_038050645.1 Hedychium gardnerianum
ACAATGGCCAAGACTTGCAGCTTCTTCCTCCTGATCAAATATCACATTCAGCCACCACAACTAAAATTGAATTTCCAAAAAAACTTCAAAGCAACTCTTACCCTCCTTTTGATGTGGCCGACGAAAATCGATCAGAGGTGGTCGGAGCTACCTGTGGCAGATTCTACTTTGGTCCATCAACAAAGACCCAATATGTTCGGCATTGTTGAAAAATTAGAGCTAGGGATTCAAGGGTCAAGGTATGAAGGATGAAAACCCAATTCAAAGGAAGAAAAAGAAGGAGAAAGGGTTCTGACCAAGTTTTGACCGATGGCAATGGAGCTTGGCCGGAGCAGTAGAACCACCGATAACAATGGATCAGGGTTGTTCTCCAACATGAATAAGGATTCCAAGGTTGGTCGCAACAATGAAGTTGGAACTAGGGCAAAACCAAGCCGACGATGAGTAAGGGTGAAAGCAATGAGAGGCGGCAGCAACCAAATCAGGGCAAAATTTAACCATCGGCGGCTGCATATCCAGGCTTGGACAGCGGCGGTGGAGTGGAACGGGGCTTGGCCAGCAGCAGCGGTGGATTGGATTGAAATTTCTCCGGCGGCGGTGGAGTGAATCGGGAAATCAACTTTTGAGAGGAGAAGGAGAAGGTATTCGGCCAAGAGATGAGTTCGGGTTTTTAAAGAACTCAACTTAATTTTAGAAATTAAACTTTAGGTTAATTAAACATAACCTTAGATTAATTGACACAATCAACTCCTAATTTAATTGTTATATCAAATAGGTCTTATAAAAATCCATTATGTATATCCCCGTGATCTTACCATTTTAGCTCCGTTAAATTCCAAAAAAAAATCTAAGAATTCCCAAACATTTCTATAGACTTATTTTTCTCAGTTAACACATATTAATTGCCATAATTACCGTATTTAACAAGGGAAAATGAATTTGACCCAAAAATTACTATTGTCTTTGACCCCAAAAAAAGTGCACATAGACAATGGTTAACAAAACTATTGTGGTATCCCCAAAAAAATGCTAAACGATAACGATTTTTCAAAAAGCGTTGTCTTTGGTTAAAAAAAATGCTCAAAGACGATGGTTTTTGTTAAAATTATTGTTAAAAGGTAAAAAACAACGGTTTTGGCATAAAATTGTTATCTTTTGAGTGTTGTTGAATAAGGATTTTCTTGTAGTACTAGACAATGCGAGTCCTATTGAGACTAGACAAATGAAAGACCTAGTTGGAAATTAGACAAGGGAAGTCCTAGCAGGGCTAGGTATTGGAAGACCTAGTTGGGAACCAGGTAAACCTAGTTGAAAATTAAGTTAAGTCCAAGGTGAATTAGTAGGGTACTGAATACTTGGCACAAGTGAAAAAGTCCTAGTTGGGAACTAGGCAATGGAAGTCCTAGCGGGGCTAGGTGAGGGAAAGTCTAAGTGGGTCAAAGGTTCACCAGACACTTGGTGAAGAAGCCTTAGCAGGTCAAGGTTGACTGGATGCTAGACAACGAGAAGTCCCAACGAGTCACATATGACTTTAGGATTGGGCAAAGAAATCCTATACTTGAATTCATTGTGGCAAAAAGGCGAAACGCTCGCCCCCAGCGCCCCCGCCAGTCCGTCCCAGGACCAACACGGAGGAGGTAAATCACGGGGGCTAGTCTAGCCAGCCCGAACAGGGACTAGTGCATAAGGGGGGCAGGAACCTATACTTGAATTCAGAGTTTAGGGTTGGGTAATCAATTGACCCAATCGATTGACACAAAGTCAATCGATTAGAGTAATCAATTGAAACTATTTTCATGTGAGAACAGAAGGGCTTGGAATCGATAGAGAAATCGATTAAGGCTATGCCAATCAATTAGGGTAATCGATTGGGAGGTTTCTCACGACAACACAGAAAGGTGTTAAATCGATTGGCCTAATCGATTCAGACTTGTCAATCGATTAGGGTAATCGATCGGGTTGTATTTCGCGAGCTGAGAAATGAGCATCAGTTGACTGATATTGTAATCAATCGACTAATACTCTATTAACACATTCAAATCAGATAATCAGTTAACTAGTGTTGTACATTAATTGACTGATATCGATTTGAAGGAGAATAGAAGCAAGTGGGACTCGCGTGCTCTATTCGACAGATGATATTAGTCGATTGATGTTTTCCATTAGTCGACTGATTCCGAATTATAGAGCAAAGAAGCGAGTGTGACTCGTGTGCTTTGTTCAATTGATGGGATCAATCGACTGGTAGTTTAGATCAATCGACTAATGTCGATTTGAAAGATCTAGAAGCGAGTGAGACTCACATATTGTGCTTGACTAATTGGATCAGTCGACTGGGTCTGAACACCAATCGACTGATGTTGATTTGAAGAGTACAAAAGTGAGTGGGACTCACGTGCTTTGCTCGACTAATGCTATCAGTCGATTGATATTGGACATCAATCGACTAGTGTTCAAAATAGAGACAAAACCAGACAGGTTTCAAAAGCGTCAGTGGCTGTTCAATGGTCGGAGACCATATCAATCGACTGATGGGTAAGATTAGTCGACTGATAAGCAAAAAATCAACCCCGACCTAAAAGAGGGGTTTTGAGAAGTCTTTCACAGCTAGTTCTTAGAGATTTTGAGGTGAAGTGTTGTTGTATTTTCGAGTCAACAAGGGATTTTCCAAGAAACAAGAGATTAAGCAAGCAAGGTTTTCATTGTATTATATATTTACTTCCTTATTCTTGTTGTATTCTTATTATGAGCTTGTACAAGGCTTCTCCACCTCCGAAAAGTTTTCGAGAATGAGACATTCATAGTGGAGCTGTGAGTGTGAGGAGTGGACCCTTGGATTAGTCACCCCAAGGAGGTGGATATCAAGTAAAATCCAAGCGTTAGCATTGTGGAGCTTTGTCTTCAAGTTTTTCGCTGCAAATCAAGATCAAAAAACCGAAGCAAGTTATTCACCCCCCTCCCCCCCCCCCCCTCCCTCTAGTTCATACTGGTTCTAATGGTTAGGACTTCACCTCTCATGTCTAACATTAAGTCATCCATGACCTATTAGGACTTCACTCATTGTCGAGTGTTCAGTCAACCATGGCCTACGTAGACTTTACCTTTGCCAACTCCCTATTGGACTTCTAATTGTTAAGTGTCCAATCAATTATAACTCACTTGAACTTTTTCACTATAAAATATTTGGTCAACCTTGGGTTACTTGACATCTTGCTCAACTATCAAACATATTAATCTAACATCGAAATCCAATTCGAGCTTGATCAACCTTGATAGAGGTTATTTGTACCAATAAAGAGAATATGATATGTCTAAGTCCAACATTGAGTTTGTGTCAAATTATATAAAACTATCTAAATTTCACAACATACTATCTAAACTGTGGAATTAATGTTTGAGAGTATAATGAGACTCAAGAGGCTCCTAGGAGTGCATTGGACCTTATTTTTGTTTATTCTGATGTTTCTAAGGTCATCATCAAGTTTTAATCAAAATTCACTAATAGTCATACAATATTCAGATTATAAAATTTAGAATATAGTCAAAGTCAGAAGAGTTTCAAGAATATATTAGTGTTGTTGTTAAGTGAATATAATATTTCTAAGTCCAACAGTGAGTTTGTACTAAAATTATATAAAATTGTCTAAATTTCAAAAAACCATAACATGTTATCTAAGTTATGGAATTAAGATTTGAGGACATAATGAGACTCTTAGGAGTGTATTGGTTCTAGTTTAGATTGATTATGATGTGTGTAATGCTATTAGTGAGTTTTAGCCAAATCTCACTAATGGTCGTACAATGTTCAAAATTTTAAATTTTGGATATAGTCAGATTCAGAAGAGTTCCAGAAATACATTGATATTATTGTTGAGTGAATATGTGACACCGGGTAAAATAATAATTATTTTGTGGCTGAAGTTAGAGAGGAATTGTAGAGAAAAACAAAGCATGAGAAATCGACAAATAAAGAAAAACCGTCGTCGATAGATTTTACCAAAAAAGAAGTTTTATTCAATAATAAAGATAATTCCTCAAACAACTAAATAGATGCTTAAATAGACAAACTCTAACTTATAAAAGATAGAAATTATTAAAAATACCTTAAATACCAAATAAATAAAAATTATTAAAAATAGTAAAAAAAGATATTCGGAGCCTCCGAAAAAATCTTAAATGATATCTTTTAAATCCAAAACTTGGCCGATTCGGGGTTCCATCTTGTAACAAATATAGGTGAACGATTTTCGATTCAAACCTAAGAGTGTCTCGTTCTCATACCCGAGTTAAAAGTTATGGACCGTTAAAGCTCAGCTCCTCTTGCGTTTGTCCTACATCAATATGATAAACCTTAGTCTAATAGTGAGTTATGCTAAAATTATACTAAGTTGTCTAAATTTTAGAAACCCACAACATGTTATTTAGAATGTAGAATTAAAGTTTGAGGGCACGATGAGACTTAAGAGGCTCCCAAAAGTGCATTAGTTTTGGTTTAGGTTGATTAAAGTCATCAATCAATTTTAATTAAAACTCATTGATAATTTTAGATTTATCATATTCGATCCAAATTAAGATCATTATATTCTTTAAAAAAAATGATGAACCAGGTAACATCGAACTTGGGTCGACCGACATGGTCCTACGAAAGTTTTTCACCAGTCGCCAAGGTAAATCGGGAAGCGCTCGCTACGAGCGGCCTAGAAATCCAACATCCTTTGATTGTGCCCTCCCTTTAAAAAAATATCTATAAATATATCATAACTAAAGATCAAATTATAAATACCTAAATAATAACTTAGATATCCTATTATTATATCATAGCTCTGGATTGATTCTACCTTATATTTAGTTCATTGTAAAAATTAAAAAAAAAAGTTAACTTTTTAGAGAGAATAAAAATAGTACTTTTAAAACTCATTATAATATGATCTAATTTTTATGATTTTAAATTTGCTTCAGTGACTCTGTCAAATAAGCACGTGTATCAAGAGAGATAGTTTAGAAAAGAGATACGTAATTTAATAAATATAAAAGTATAATGTATGATTTAAATATTAATAAAAGTTAAATACATATTTTAATAAAATATCGAAATTACTTTATTCGTTGAATACATGTTTCAATAAAATGTCGAAATTATTCGTTGAAACAATATTATGAAAAATTGTATCTAGATTTTTATGAAAAATGTTTTTATTACAAATATTGATTCCCCTGGCATTACTATTGGTGTCGGCTAGGCAATCAATTCAGATTCAAATTATAAAATCAAGTCCATAATTTTTTAAATAATTTTAAATATTAATTTGGGCATGGATTCAATTAGATTTCTTCACGATGGAAATTTCAGCTCACTAACTGCAAACAAATACACACCATATCTATTATAAACATTTTTCATTGCAATTAACCCAGACAAATTACCACCAAGCATATGGACCCCCCACCATGTGCTCCATTTTCCTCACTCCAACAAGAATCACGATAAAGCCATGGAAGAAGATCTCACACTCTTCTAAACCTGTCTATCCATCCATATCGCCCTCCTCTCTCTCTATTATTTCTGTTTCCTTCACCTGCACTGCACAAGCACAAGCACAATGGAGGAGAGGGACGCATGAGTCACACGTGTGACACGGGCAGTAGAAACACTAGAAGCTTACTAGAGTTCGACGGTCCAGTAATGTTGCTGCTCTGCGTGGGTAGACGGGTGTGAGGAGGCAGCAGCGGACGCGTCGGCCGTGGTTTGCTTTTCTACTGCGCGTCACGCCCACGATTAATTGAAATGATGAAGGATTAAAAATAGGAGATAGAAATAATGACTTCGATAATTGAAGGGGGGAGCCGGATTAAGACTCTATTTTTACGTAGTAATTATAGGCATTGTTCTTCTTTCATTATTATTTGTCCAACTAACTCAAGCTTATTTAATGAGCTCTCCTTCCCCCCATTACGTTTGGAGCTTCAGGGATTTTGTTACACTGTTGTTCTCTTCTAGCTCCGGAATAGCAAAAGAGTAAGGGAAGAGGAGGATCTCTGTTTCGCTTACATCCTTTCCTCCATTACATTAATCTGGTGTTGAGCAAGGTACAGAGACCAAAATGAAAGCTTTGTAGGTGTTCTTCTACATTCCATCACAATCTTATCTTCTTTTCATTTATCTTACTCCTAAATCTGTGTGTTGTGAGGAACAGAACTCTGACAAGTTGACAGTTCAGCTCCAGCGCATTGCATAATCCCGCAGCAATTAGGATTTAAAGCAGAATTCACATATAAGAGAAAAAAAAAGGCAATCTAAATTATTATCTGCCAAGATAACGGAGCTTTTTCCTCAAGGAAGGTAAGGGCTCGAACCTTTACATATACTTACTCTCGAGTGCGGCTCTCGAGCGCGGAGGCAAAGCAGAGGAAGCGGCTGCAGCAAAGATGGAAAAGCTCAGTTCGACTCCGCTTAAGCCGGAATCGTTCAACGGAGCGCGTGACGACATCGCAGGGCAGATAGCCACAATTTGGTGGCAGATTAAGTCTCCGCTGATAGTGCCCTTGCTACGCGTCGCCGTCTTCCTCTGTCTGGCGATGTCCATCATGCTGGTGGTGGAGAAGGTCTACATGGCCGCCGTCATCGCCTTCATCAAGCTCCGTGGTCGCCGACCGGAGAAGGTGTACAAGTGGGAGCCCATGAGCGACGACCTCGAGATCGGCAGCTCCGCCTATCCCATGGTCCTCGTCCAAATCCCCATGTTCAACGAAAAAGAGGTACGACCGTCACTTAACGTGAAATGTAACCTCCCCAATGCGCTTCACTGCATCTGAAATAATAAATTAATTTCGAGCAATTTGAACTTCGTAGGTGTACCAACTCTCCATCGGAGCTGCGTGCGGCCTGTCATGGCCGTCGGACCGGATTATAATCCAAGTGCTCGACGACTCGACCGATCCAGTGACCAAGGTATTGACAATTTCCATCCACTGTCAGCATCACGGAGTGCCTTTCTAACGATTTCAAAAGTATGAAGGTATATTAGATGAGGATGCTTGGTAAGTGGTCTGTCTATGTGCTGGTTGGTCGCGTGCAGGATTTGGTGGAAATGGAGTGCAAGAGGTGGGCGAGCAAGGGTGTAAACATCAAGTACGAGGTGAGGGACAACCGGAACGGGTACAAGGCCGGCGCGCTCAAGGAAGGCATGGAGCTGAGCTACGTGAAACACTGCGACTACGTTGCCATCTTCGACGCTGACTTCCAGCCGGAGGCCGACTTCCTGTGGCACACCGTTCCCTTCCTCCTCCACAACTCCGACCTCGGGCTAGTCCAAGCTCGCTGGAAATACGGTAATCACTTTGATTAATTCGCCCATTAATATAATCGATCATCAAATTTAAGTTAATTCGATCCTCTGCTGTGCTTCATTATGTCTTTTGAGTGTCGGTGTATATCATCATATTCGGGGCCGGTTACTTCTCGATCCCTCTACTGCCCCGAATAATTAGCGTGCAGTTGTAGGGTCTCATGCATTCCACGTTAAAAGTGTTGCCATCTTGAGCTTTCTCTTAAGTATGGAGTCGAGTACGATTGCTAGGAAGATCGAGTGGCCAATCACCGTCGATTAATTTTGGCGTTAAGTCTCTGCTTATCTCGGTCTTTATGTCGCATCCGATCTACCTTACCTACCATCGTCGCGATATATAAGTTAGATTTGCATGTGATGCATCCTGGTTTAGGCGTCCATCATGCCTCGACCGACACTTGATGGAGACTGGAGAGGCCCACTGACTTGGCCCACCACGGGAGTCATCCCTGTAAAAATTACTGAAGGAAATTAACACGCAACCGCCGAGTCAACGCTTGCTCAAAACTGCATGTTGAGCAAAGATCATTAGTTTGTGTTAAAAGAGAAGCGTTTTTTTCCTTCAGAAGCAGCGCTACGCTACTCTGTTGGTTATCTCAAAACGATCAAGTATTATTCATGATATGAAAATTTAATTTTGAGTCATGACATTATTGCATATGATTTTCTAGAAATATTTATCATCTTCTAGGCGAAACATTTCTTCTAGTGTTAATGCTCGAAGCCCCCTATATTTAATTTGAGGTTGGCAGTGGTCCTTCACAGCCACATAGCTAGACCTATTCCCAGCATCACCGACACTTAAACTTCACATTTTACCGGCGCCGTCGCATCAACTCCAACGCGACCGTCAATTACATAGTGTTCTGAAACACCCAACTCAAGTGACAAAAGACAAAAGGGTAAAGCATTCGCTTCAGTATCCTCGCACTGCTGGTCTATTCTAAAATTAAATTATTGAGAAAATAAATTATGATAATTGAAGAGATAAATAAATATAGAGGTGAGTTATATGAGGTGAAAAAATTTATGTTTCACCAATTTTGAGATTCTATCTCTCAATCTCAAGGGATGAATTTTCATCCACTTACCATTTTAGTTATGACATTTAACTCATGATGATAAAAAGGTAAAATACTCGCTTCTTGTGCTCCCGTCAGTTTATCTCAAAATTAATACGAGAAAAATAAATCATGAGAATTAATTTACTAGTCCGAATAATAATCGATACATGAAAGAAGACAAGCCAACTCATTTTGTATTCAAGTTGGTTTATCTCCCATAATTTAGTGAAGAGATAGTTCATTACTTAACGCTGGCCTATGGTTTGGATGGTAACTTAATCTCCAAAAGAATAATTAATTTGCTTATTTTTCCGTATAAAAAAGAAAACGGCTTGGTTTAATGCCGACTCTGACTTGAAATTTGCAGTCAATTCGGATGAATGTTTAATGACAAGGATGCAGGAGATGTCTCTTGATTACCACTTCTCAGTGGAGCAGGAAGTAGGATCATCCACTTACGCTTTCTTTGGCTTCAATGGTGAGCTGTTGCTGCTTTTAATCCGTAAAAATAAATTCCAGATTGATATCTTTAGAATTTCTATTTAAATCTGCTCATTTTATGAACGACGAAAACTCAATTCTGTAAGTTCTCAAGAACTAAGATGAGTTCAAATGCAGGAACGGCCGGAGTGTGGCGGATTGCTGCTCTCAATGAAGCCGGTAGTTGGAAAGACAGAACCACGGTTGAGGACATGGATTTGGCAGTCCGAGCTAGCCTCAAGGGCTGGAAGTTTGTATTCCTTAGAGATCTCAAGGTTATCTCTTATTACAGTTATTAGTGGTCCATAACTGAGTTTGTTTACTTACTATATCGAACAGACAGTGTTTAATTCATATCCCAAAGAAACTTCTGGCTTTATTATTTCAGGTTAAAAATGAACTACCAAGTAGCTTCAAGGCTTACCGATATCAGCAACATAGATGGTCTTGTGGTCCAGCAAATCTTTTCAAGAAAATGTTCATGGAAATTATAAATAACAAGGTCAGCTCACAATTTATATATCAGGGTACACTAATTCTATATTTGCTCAAAGTTATATTCTCTTGTTTATGGAATGCAGAAAGTTACTTGGTGGAAGAAATTCCATGTAATCTACAGCTTCTTCTTTGTCCGAAAGGTGGTTGCTCACGTTCTAACCTTTGTCTTCTACTGCATCGTGATTCCGGCAACAGTCTTGGTTCCTGAGGTGCAAATACCCAAGTGGGGAGCTGTCTACATACCCTCCATCGTTACTCTTCTCAATGCTATCGGAACACCGAGGTCTGAATCTATTTTCCTTTCAATTCGTGATAATTTTTTACTTGTCCAAACTAAAAAATTTGTTCGATTCTATGGAAGATCTCTCCACTTGATTGTATTCTGGATCCTGTTCGAGAATGTCATGTCTCTCCACAGAACAAAAGCCACCTTTGTTGGCTTGTTAGAGGCAAGAAGAGTGAACGAGTGGGTGGTCACTGAGAAGCAAGGAGATACTGCTAAACTTAAAATGGTCATCAAAGCAGCAAAGAAGCCACGAATCGCGATTGGCGATCGGTAATTCTATTAGTAATGATTTTTCTTCTTCTATGGCTTCTTCCCGAACAAGAACAAGCATAATTAACTTGAAAATTGCATACAGAGTACACTTGTTGGAGCTGGGAACAGGGGCTTACCTCTTCTTTTGTGGGTGCTATGACATGACCTTTGGGAACAACCATTACTTCATCTACCTCTTCCTCCAAGCATTTGCCTTCTTTGTAGTCGGTTTTGGCTATGTCGGCACATCCACCCCTGGTTCATAATAGTTTGTTGCCAAAGGCTTGTCATGACTCTTCTACCTCAATGTCATATATAAAGTAATTGTTGCGAATCAGCTGCTTCAAAGAAAGAATTCATTCATAGAGACAGCAGTTGAAGACCCTCTACTACCATCTACTATTCTTGTGTGAATATATATATATAATAGTTAAGTGTAAGTGTTTGTGACAAATACAGGAAATTTTTCCGCATGTGAGAAGACTTTATTTAGTCAAATTGAGAGAATGAAATAACCAATAACAACAACAACAGTCAAGTTTTATTTCACTAAATGATGTTAGTTATATGGATTCTTGTATGTCATTAGATTTTATCCATGGTTATATCATTATCTATATTTAAATAAATTTTATCTTATTTTATCATTGTTAATAAATTTTCTTTGGTCTTTTTTCTTTCTCATTTAATGTGCATATTTGTCATACTTTTAAATTGTCTAATTAAAATATTTATTAATTGTCTAAGTATATATTTGAAGTTTTTTTTTAATAGGTGTAAACTCAATTTTCACTCTAATGTTCTCATTTTCTTATGTATTTATCCTTGTATGCATCCATCTTAACATTTGCATCTCTACGAGTCTCATCTTTACTCTGTGCTCGAGTCATATCTCAATATTCAATTTCATTTATCACAACAATTATAACTATCGTCCTGTAAAACTTTTCTTTAAATTTTAGAGATATTTTGCGATAATAAAGAACGGCTGACACTCTCCTTCATTTCAACCACTCTATTTATATTTAAGACATCTTTTCAACTTTTCTATACTTTTATAAAAATAATCCTAAATATATAAAACTCTCATATATTCTATTTTTACTTTAAGCCTAAAATATTTTACTTCTGTATGTCTTATCAAAATTCAAGTTTAACATTTACTTTTTCACATGTCTCATCTATCAAAATAATATCATTTGTAAATAATATATATCATGCATGTTAACGTGTCTTGGATGAATTCATCCATGATTAATATAAAAAGATAAAAACTTAAAGTTGATCTTTGATATAACATTATCTTTATAAGAAAAACTTGATTAATCTACTTAGAGTCTTTACTCTTATTATTATATTTGTATATATATTCTTAATTATTTTAATATACATAACATTTTTCTTATCTAAATTCTCCAAATGATATATGATGTGAATTGAAAGAATGCAAAAGACAAATATTTGTTAGATGGAAAGTGATATATGATGTGAATTCTCCAAACCTATTTTTTTTTCTTTTCTTTGTAGGGTTATGCTTCAAAGAAACTGAATGAGTGGAAATTAGTTAGTTTGGTATTTGTTTTAGTGCTTTGCAAGTAAGTTCGCATTGTTCAGTTTAACTCTAAGTTGGTTGAGTGAGTTGCGCTTGGTTACTGAAAAAAGAATTGATATAGTAGTGGGTACACAAATAGAATGGTTCAATACTCAAGAAGGATTTTGAATGAGCAAATATCCCATTCAATATACATATATTAATAACAGCCTATAGGGAGACCTTGAGTGATACAATAGGAGAAACTAGAGACAAAAGATCATAATGAGACACAGACAAAGAGACTAGAAGTAAGCAGAGGCTAGTTGAGATCTGAAGTGATTCATCATCGTTGTGTCTGCCATTTTATCTAATTACATCAAGAACTTCTTAGATAAGCTTGTTAGAAAGCTTCTGACGACATTCCATTTTAATTGTCTCAGGAGCTTATTAGATAAGTTGCTAGAAAGCTTCTAGCTTTGCTCTAAGAATGGTGAGGAAAAAGAAATTCCACAGAATAGCTTATAGCTAAGATAATGGAACATTTTAACTATCAATCATCTAGGGTTGCTTGCGATCATAGTTTTCTAATGGATTTCTTCTCATCTCATTTTTTAACATGGGAATTGTTAACCGAAAATTCTACAAGACCAATTTCTAAATAAATCCTACAAACCAATTCCTAAATAAAAACTCAAATTTTATCTCTTTTAATCCTTAGAATTAATTTTCAAGGCTTCGAAATTATAATTTTCTTTGTAATTAAAATTAAAATTTCCATTATAGATTAATTAATTCTTTATTGCGATTTAGTTCCTCCTTATTTTTATTTTTTTCAAAAGCAACTAAATTTAATTTGAAAATAATCAACTAAATCATCAAATTGATTTTATAAATCTAATTTACATTTTCATTATGTAAGAGTTTTGCTACATATAAGTACTCATAAATATAGGATCGAACTTAATGTTAAAAGAGGGTGAATAGCAAGATTGTCTTTTCATCATTTCTGTAGGACCGAAAAGCGAGATAGATGGGGAGGGGGTGAATATCACTCATCGAAAAACTTTTCTTTTTACGAAAACAAAAATATTTAATGCAGCGGAAATAATAATAATATAATCAGTTTACTTAATTCATAGTCCAACGACTACTACTTCAAGGCCCACGATCTATTAGATCATTTTCGAATGGGCAATCCACTAATATTTTTCTTTCTGAAAAACTTTCGAAGAAGAAGAACGTACAGAGAATAAAAAGACTAGTAACAAACTACTATCTCTTTAAATTGATTACACAACTAAAATATACTGACAGCTTTTGGATGTAGAATTGGTCGTAGGTTGTAAGATGATTTCTTAGCGTAGCAACAACATTTCACGAATTGAGCAACATATAAGGATGAAAGGGATTGTATGAATTGTGTTGACAGCCTCAGACCTCGAGACTTCTTTTATAAGTTTTTCTAATGGTTGACTGAACCTTTTATGAACTTCAAAACCTACTCGGGATCATGTCCAGGTTCATGATATGTCCTGATAAGCACCTTGGAAACGGATCGCCTTGATATTCAGATGTAGGGAAGGATATTGACGCCACACTCAAGAAAGAT
>JBBUKS010000511.1:0-13065 GCA_038050645.1 Hedychium gardnerianum
AAAAATCTAATGATCTAATAAATTTTGTTGAGATCTAAATCAACTGCCAACCGTTGAGACACTAAACTTGGGATGGGAACATATAAAATTAGACATTTTCTAAAAATATTCGTGAACGATAAATTCAAATAACATTTGTATGAACTTAAAAAAATATTCAATAACTAAATCTCAAACAAGGGCGAAGATAAAGCCACCATCTACCTCTCATCCTTTCCGCTAGGAAGGGAGGTAGTTGGCCGAATCCTCGCCCTAACAAGTTCAATTTATATCCTCTTTATTCATATATTTCATCGATTTTTAGTGTATTGAATTCTTAGTTCTTGTTGATAATATTTTATCAATTTTGTTTATCGCGATGGGTTATTGGAAAATCTCAATTTCTTTTTTATGTAAAAAAAAGAAGCAAACAATGGAAGAGGGGATCAAGGAGTCCTTGTTGATCGATAAGAAGTCGTACATGCCCCCTAAAGGGTGCTTGGCGGTGTATGTCGGTGAAGACATGCGGCGTTTTGTGATCCCAACAAGTTACCTTCGCCTCCCGGCTTTTCGAGCTCTGATGGATAGGGTAGCCGAGGAGTTTGGGTTCGATCGAAATGATGCATTTTGGATTCCATTTGAAGAGGACTACTTTGTTGGTTTGCTTAAGATGCTAGAGAAATCAAAAGGGACAAAAGCAAACAAGAAAAAACTTCCAAATATCTTGTAACATGATTGTATTAGAAAATAATATGAAAAGATTAGTACTTTAATCATAAGATAATTATAATTAATGTAAAGGAATGGGAGGTGATTAATGTTTCCTTTATAATAATAATAATAATAATAATAATAATAATATTGGTCAATTTTCTCTACCCTCATTTCATTTCTTCCAATTTTGTTGAATTTCTTTTTAAGGTGAATATTGAAAATATTCCTTTTTTCACTTTCTTTTATCAATATCATTTTTTACTAATTTATAATAAAAATTTAACTCACACAATTTATATAACAAAAAGTTTTTTTTTTTGGTTCTTTTTTCGGTTGCTGATTTCCTCTCCATCGCCGAGATCCGCATTGCGCCTTCTCCGATCTTTGCAAGATGGAATCCGCCGGAGAGAATCTCAGAGGGCTGAGCATCGCCGGTGACTGGATCTCGTCCTCCCCGAATCTCAACAAGAATCTCGGAATCCTCTCCGCCGAGGAGGTCCGAAATCCAACCTTTTATTTTCGTGTCTTGACCTAAACGACATCAGGAAAGATGGGATTTTTATTCTTGTCCCCTGCATTTTTTCCCTATTAAGGAGCTATTTGGATTTCATCTCATGGCTTGTAGATAGTAATGTTCTTCTACGAACATCAGACTCCACTTGTTCATCGTCTTAATGACTGTAGTGGTCGGTGATGATTCTTATTTGCTTCTTAAAGGAAATTTACATCAATGAGAATGTTCCTTATTTGTTGGTTAGTTTTTGCTCTATTCTTGGTGAGACCTGGGAAGGAGCTGTCTATGGACGAGCACATGTTCGATTAAGCTTGTATACTTTGCGCATTGTTGATTTGGCTTATCTCTGTACAATGTTCACTTTACGTGGATGTTAAATTGCCAAGTCCAGTATTCTATACCGTAATTTATAGTACCGAAGTAGATGAAAACTCACTCACATATGTGCATTGTTTACTAAAAATCATAGTTGACATCACCTATATAAAATGATTGATTGGTACTCTAGTCATGGTTCAAATTTTTCTCTGTTCTTAGTGTATGACTTGTAAAGCTTTATTTCTTGGTTCAAACCGGGCCATTTTTTATCAGATTGTGCTTGCAAAGATATTAGATGAGGGGCAAAAGCATTTATTTGATCATTGGCCAGAGCCAGGTGTGGGTGATACAAGGAAAAAGAGTTTTTTACATCAGGTTAGCATATTCTTTTTGTATTCTTTTGATCTTTGGGACACAGATAAATCTGGTTTCTTTAGACTGTATCTTATCCAACAAATTTTTGAAGTTTTAACATTTGAAGATACATGATTGTTTTTTCTAGGATCATATGTTTTAGAGTTATTTGTAGCGCTTAGAAACACATTCCTTGCATCATTATAGAAATTCAGTTCCTTTTTCCCTTTTTCTTATTTTGTAAATGTCATGGTTCAAAAAATGAATATTGACACCGAAACCAATTGAAATAATCCAACTATGTATAGGCCAATAACAATTCGAAATGAGGGTCTAACCTAAGATGTTATTGTGAAGAAAACATAACACAGAAAACTAAGAGGAAGAAAGTGATAATTGCTTTCACTATGAGGAAGTCAGATAGGTGTTCTAGTGTTTTAGTATTGGCTGAACATGTTGGTATAAGGTGTGAAGGTGAAACATTTTGTTAATTTGCTGATAACGTTCATACTGTTTTATGCTAAATTTTATCTCTCAGTATATATTTTTTAGTATTAAAATCATTTTATTTGTTCACATATTTGTAGCAGTTGATCTACTCTCCTGTTAAACATTGCAGCTTTTTACTAATATCTGGTTTCTTTTTTGTGTGTTATTTCTCAGTTGAAAAACGGGAGCATAACAGATGAATAAACATGAATAGTTAATGTTGAAAATTAATTTTCAACTTTCAAGCTGTCTTTTTCAGGATAACATTTTTTGATATGCCTTTATCTTTTAGGTTGCTCGACTTAATTCAAGCTATCCTGGTGGTTTGGTATCATATATACAAAATGCGAGAAAACTTTTGGCTGATTCAAAAGCTGGGAAAAATCCATATGATGGGTTCACTCCTTCTGTGAGTACTATATTATTTCCTTCTTGTTACATCTGGACATCTGGTGACGGATAGCTCAATTTTCAAAATGATATTCAACAGTTATGAAATACTACGTTAAACTGTAAACTAAACTTTCTTTTTTGTATGTGTGCATGTGTGCTATATCAGTTATTTAATGTTCGAAGGTGATTAATAAATTTTATAATTAAGAGGATTAAAGATCAGAGTGGAATTAAGGGGCAGAGGGTGACAAAAGTAGATTTTACTTTACATAATAAAAAAATTATATAATTGATTTTAATATTGCTATTAATGTGAGTTTAATGAAGGGACAACATCCCTGTCGCCAACCCCAAATAATTGTGAGAAACACAGCTTGATGAATGATGGTGAAGAGGACCACTTGAGTTATTTTAAAGTTGACTATGCAACTGATGATCTCCATTGATTGTTTTGCTACAAAATAATCAGTGGGGTCAGGGTTGTGGGTTGAAGTTATAGAGGGGAAATATTTGAAATTTTCAGTCATAAGAAATTTTGCCTTGGTTGCTATGATGCAATAATGACACAATTATTTTGATCTAATTTCCCGCTACATCTTATGGAGCAATGTCCCATCTAACATCTTGTCATCAGTTGTCAAACTATGAATTCTGTTGTGCTTGACTTGACATGCCACAATTCATCTTAAGTATCTTCCTTAGAACAAACATGTTATTACGTGGTATGCAAATTGTCATCCGATGTTCAGTGGTTGTTACCTAAATAGAAGATAGTGCAACAACAAAAAAACTTAATAGAATTGCTTATATCAATCGATGATAAACCAGGTTCACTCTTTCTGTCTCTCAACATAATTCTTGGGTAAATCTTTTGTTTTAAGTAAATAGTTCAAAGCACGAGATACTCTTAGCATCTTTATGTCAGTTATCTTTATAGAAATCCTACAGTGGTTTTAAATTTTTTTATCAACAAAGTCATAACTGATAATATCAGATATCAGACTGTTAATGTCACAGTTTCACTTCCTGCAGTGGTCTTAAATTTTTTTTTATCAACTAGTCATAGCCTCATAGGAGATATCATCAGATATCAGATTGTTATCTCACAGTTTCACTTGAAATGGCAATTCAAGATTTGAACCTAATATTTAGTAGTTCTGCAGGTTCCATCAGGAGAAATTCTGACATTTGGTGATGAGAAATTTACCTTGTTGGAAGAGGCTGGTGTGCGAGAATCTAGGAAAGCTGCCTTTGTACTTGTGGCTGGTGGGCTCGGGGAACGACTTGGCTACAAAGGAATTAAAGTCAGTAACATGTTTTTGTGAATATTATAGTTTTCTCTATGGAAGAGGATTGCACCATGGATAGCAAATTATACACGTATAATACAAATTATTCACACAATTGAAACAATTACTAAAACCCCAGAAGAATGGGTTACTCTGCCATCCTTAACATTTATGTACTCTTAGAAGCTTGCAGTTGCTGATATAAATTGTCTATGCCTACTATTCAAGTTAATGTTTGAAGTATTAGTTGCTAGTGCACGTAATTTAGCTGATTATGCCCTACTTTTTTTTTTTATTTTCACATAATTCTACCCAACTTTGTGTTGCAGTTGGCCCTTCCTTCTGAAACTACAACAAGCAGATGTTTCCTTCAATACTACATTGAGTCTATTCTGGCATTGCATGAGGCTAGCTGTAGAACAGTACAAGGTTGTTATGCATATTGGCTTATTTGAGAAGGCTTTCACTGTCAATACATACATCATAGATCATTAGATCATTGCAGTTGTTAAGTATAATTTGATAGAAGAAAATGCTTATAATTGTTTTCTGGAGTAATGGTCATAAATTGAGTAGCTTGACTTGCTAATCATCCAATTTAAATTAATTTGACTTGTAACTTAGTTGATTTACTATGGATTAGTAGAATTCTGTTATGTTGCACGTTACTTATCCCTCAATTTGTTATCCTGCCCTCGTAATGCTTGATCATTTTGTTGGGATTTTAGGTTTTTGCCTTATCTCCGCAAGGCTTAAAGAAATAGTGTGATAACATTCTATGGATCTATTCTAACAAATTTGACAGAACAACAATCAGAAATCAGCGAACTTTAAAACTGTAAAAAATTTATAAAGGCTAATACTTGTGAGTTTGGAGAAAATTGAGTCACTGATATTTACTCTGTGTTTTGCCTCTGTAAGGCTTGTATTTTACCTTGATATCCTAGTAGTTAACTTGATTGAGAATTCAAGGTTCAGGTAGGAATTTTTGCACTATGATGGGAACGTTTTATTTTGATTAATTTTTAATTACGTGCAGTATCATTAGGACCATCTTGAAGGTTAATTTTCTGTTTAAAGTAGATTATAGTGACTGTTCGCAGTCTCCAATTACTCCAAATTACAAGGATGTTTTTTTTGGTATTCTAATCTATAAGGAATGATTGGGATTAAAAGAAAAAAGAGAGTTGTAACTCTGCAGCAATTTGAATATTATCACTCTTCACCTTGACTGCCCTAGAAGTTTCTTTTACCTTTTTTCTTGCCTTATAGATCCATAAATAATGGGTACATCTTAAGGCTTTCAAAGCATCAATAGAACAATGTAATAACTGCACCATTGATGAATAAAAAATAGATTTAAGTACAAAACTATCAGCGATCCATTTTTCATATGTACGTCATGAAGGAGAAGAAATGTGGTAGCTGTGAAAGGCTGCTACTGATCATTCTGCTATTAACTTTCTAGGTCATTGTGAAGCTGAAATTCCTCTGGTGATTATGACATCTGATGATACTCATGCACCGACATTATTGCTTTTAGAATCAAATTCTTATTTTGGAATGAAAAGCTCTCAAGTGAATCTTCTTAAACAGGTTTTATCAGTTTATAATATGCTCCATTTTAATAATTCACATGGCAAAGGATTTACCTTGTTTTTGAACAAACACTATGCAGGAAAAAGTAGCGTGCTTAAATGATAATGACGCAAGACTTGCATTGGACCCAAATGACAGCTACAAAATTCAGGTGACTTCCTCTTCTATCATTCATTTCTCACATGGATGTATAATATTGATATAATTAGCTAATCTCTTCTTTCATTTTACTATTACCAAGAACTTACTTTCTTGTGGCTTACTATTTTAATGTGATTTTAATCAGACAAAGCCACATGGTCATGGTGATGTGCACACACTTCTTTTCTCGAGCGGTCTACTTAACCTCTGGTGTGTTTTTATCAGTCAATTTTTTTTATGCTGTATTTCTTTGGTCTTAGCAACTGAATCTACTAGAGTCTGTTTCTCTCTCAGGCAGAGAGCAGATATTAGATGGGTTCTGTTTTTCCAAGATACCAATGGATTACTATTTAAGGTTGATATCTCAAATACTTTCTCTTTGTTTGTATTCTGTATCATGCTGAAATTAAATATAAATAAATTCCTAACTTCTTCATTTGTTTATTTAGGCTATTCCTGCTTCATTGGGTGTTAGCGCAACCCAAGGATATCAAGTCAATTCTCTTGCAGTTCCCAGAAAGGCAAAAGAAGCTATGGGAGGGATAACCCAGCTTGCTCATACTGATGGTAATACATGTTTGTACTCTGACACTTATAGTGTTTGATCTTTGCTTAATTATTAAAATGAGTTTCTACTTAGATGTTTATATTATATATATATATATATATACTGGTGTTGGTCAATTATTATATGCATAGAAAGATCTAATGCCAAAATTGATATGGCTGATTTATATAAGCCTATTCTTACATAGAAACTAGTTATATTTTAAATAATTATTCACTATCAAGTAACCTGTCTTATTTCCTTGATTGACTTCGATATTAAATAGATGATCTTTAGGTACAAAAATGGTAATTAATGTGGAGTATAATCAGTTGGACCCCTTACTAAGAGCGACTGGGCATGCTGATGGAGATGTAAACTGTGAAACTGGATTTTCTCCTTTCCCTGGAAACATAAACCAGGTAAGCATCTCGTGTAATAATTTCTTTGTATTGTAAGTTGCAAGTATGAGAAAAGAGAGAGAAAAACCTCCAAAAAATACAGCTTCAAGCCAAGCTCAGTTACAACAACAACAACAACCAAACCTTATCCCACTATGTGAGGTCGGCCAAGCCAAGCTCAATTATATTTGTTTATTTGTTCAAAAAAGTTATATCAAATCGAACTCAATTTCAATCAATCTCAAAGATTATGTTTGTGCTTGTTCATCAAAAAGCTTACTGAGCATCAGCTGAGTTCAAACTTTTTTACCTTGCTCAGTTAGAGCCAAGTGGGTGTTCATGATTATGCTTAATTTTAATCATCAGTGCTAAGTTAGATTATTTACATATTTTCTAAGATAATGAAGAAAAAACTTATTGAGCTTTAGCCAACTTCAAGTTATAAATAAACATCCTTTAGAACCATCTAAAAATTGTTTCATCATCCATATTCTCATATATCCAGATGCTGAATGTTGTAATTAGATCAAATCGCTCTTTTTTGTAGCTCATTTTGGAGCTTGGACCATACATACAGGAGCTTAGCAAAACGCGAGGTGCCATTGCTGAATTTGTTAATCCCAAGTATTGTCACTCTTCTGTACCCTTTCAGATCAACTTGCCTTTCTTTTTATGATGGAAAATAAGGGGTTCTACCTATCAGAATATGGTTGTAGCTTTCTGAAGTGAATGGACCAATGTTAATAAATCTATCCCTTAATAATGTGAAATTCCAATTTGAGAGATTACCAGAAAATTCTCATTTTTTGAGAAATGATTCAGTGTAATATTAGCATTTAGTTGATAATGAAAATTCTAGTAAGTAGAGTTGGAACCTCCCGACTTAAACCATGTCTTTACTCAAAATTCTCTTTTAAAATCTAGACATTTACTATGAATGAAAATAAGCTATGTGGTTGTTGAATCTTAAGTGTTTCATATTCTCAAAAGAAATAAAAATATGAAAAACTATTAATAGTTTAATCGACAATCAAAATCATTAATATACTATCTCACAATTGAGGAATTATTGCGATTGCATTGGCTGTCAAGTTTGAGGAATAAAGAAGATAAAAATCATTGAAATTTGCATTTGCATTTGCATTGTTTTTCTATGTATGAAGTGAGGCAATTGGCATATGTTCCAAGCACATTGAATGCTGAAGTCAATAAAGTGATGGGCGTTGAGTTGTTAGTTGTTTCTTTGAGAGGAAAATGAGGCATTGATTACTTGTGATTATGTTCTACTACAAGATAACTTCATTTCATGTGAAGAGAAAGCATGACTCACAATTATAACAACTGCATGCCCTTTCTTAGATATTACGCTTTAATACAATAAACTGCCTTCTTTCATCCTTATTTCAGATACAAGGATTCAAGCAAGACATCCTTCAAGTCTTCAACTCGTTTGGAATGTATGATGCAAGATTATCCAAAATCTCTGCCTGCATCAGCGAAGATTGGATTCACTGTGAGAATTAAACTTACAATCATGATTACTTTCTCACTCTATGTTTGAGTTACGTTCAAGTTCAACTATTAGAACTTGTTTGGAAATCCCTAACTTTTACTAGTCATGACTTTATTTGCTGCATTTAAGCTGTGATACTATTAAGGATCATTCAACCTCCATTATCTGGACTTAACTATCATTTCTCTAGGTGAGCAAAAGTATCTTCACATTATATCCTTGTTTTCTTATAGATGTGTCAATATATCATGCTATATAACCCATAACTACACTTCGAAGTCTGAGTTATTTGCCAAACCACTATGAGATTGCTACATGAGGTATCAAAGCATTTGAATGATTTGAACCGAAGAACGACCTGAACATTATAAGAGCAACCAGACTTGGTCTTGCTCAAAGGATCACACCTAGAACATTGGACTTTTAGTTTGAATTGAGCCCAATAGTCTTCTGTGATATTCCTTTCTTAGTGTTATAATATATGTGTTATGCATGTTGCTGACTGTGGATTGTATCTAACTTATAGGTTAATTTTTTAGTGTAGCTTTACTTATTCATACTAGATTTTGTTGTGTTTGTTACTCGAACTCATAAAGCGACTGGATTTTTTACATGATATTTTTTTTCCGCATTTACACGCCAAACTAACTGTTTATTTTCCTTGTGCCTTTTTTAGGTAGTGGATAAATGGCTTGCTTATGCACCAGTAAAAAATAACCCTGAAGATGCTTCCAAGGTATTTATCTGCTTCTCTATATCAATTTTTTGATCTTGCATATGGATCTAGCTTCATATAATGTATTAGTTCCTGGTTGATTATTGTCATTCACCAAAGTCATCTTTTGTGAATATATTCCTAAACACTCGTTAGGTTTGTCGAAATTGGTTGAAGAAAAAAGAATGTCCAAGTCATCTTTTGATTATCATCTCCTTTCATCTTTGTTTGAATGGTTCTTTAGCTGGGAAGGCTCTCTAGAGAGGATTATGGGTCTATCCTCTCTTGTTCCTTTTCACTTCTACTCATGTGAATCATCTCACACTCATGGAAATCACACTGATTCAAGTAATTGATTGAATACAGGTGCCGAAAGGAAACCCATACCATAGCGCGACAAGCGGAGAGATGGCTGTTTATAGAGCTAATTGTCTCATACTAAAAAAGGTAATGTTCGAGAAGGGTTACTTACAGGACTATGTATATTGGGTTAAATTAAACTCTAAAGGGAAAAATGAAATCTGATAACAACTAGATTCCTTTGTTCTAACAAATAAATAAAAAGGTTACCGAGTTGGATCTTTAGTGTGTTTAAGCTCATTTGCACACCACAGTTCGACAGGGGAGAATAACTGATCGAAACAAAGTGATTTCAGTGATCTTTTAATTTGTTGAGCAAATGCTCACTCTTCTAAGCAGATGTTACATATTTTTGCAGGCTGGAATCCTTGTAGCTGATCCCATTATCGACATCTTCAATGGTCAGGAGGTGGAAGTGTGGCCCCGCGTCACATGGAGCCCGAAGTGGGCCTCAACATTCACTGATGTAATACGGAAAGTTGGCAAAGGATGCTCCATTTCCCAGAGATCTACCTTGGTCATTAATGGCCAGAACATAGTCCTCGATGGTCTCCGCTTGGATGGAACTCTTGTCATCACTGCTAATGATCAAGCTGATGTATTCATTTCAGGCCCTTTATTGAACATAATTCGAGAAAGAGATGCTTCCGCCATTGCTAGCTCACTTTGAAGATTTTAACTACAATCTCGCTGTATCTAATCAATGTTTATTTGCGATCTCTCTCAGGTCAAAGCGACAGGACACGTCGAAAACAAAGGATGGACTCTTGAGCATGTTGATTACAAAGACAACTCGATTCCTCAGGAAACACGGATAAGAGGCTTTAAGATTTGCAAAATCGAGCAATTGGAGTTGAACTACACCGAACCGGGGAAATATCAATTCATGCCCTGAACACGATTTTGAAGGAGCTGAATGAGGCAAGTTTATCAGTTAATTGAGAGTTTTTTTTTCTTGAATAGAATGTGATTTCGATTGCAAAGTGTGGATGGACTAATTTAAGATGAAATGATCATTTGAGTAGAATAATGTTTCCATTCAAAGATTTGTAACCAGGCAGTTCATCTCTATACTTTTCAATTTTAGAGACTAAGACTGCTAGATAGGATGGATCAACCAAAGCCAGATTGATCAAAAGGCTTCACCCAGGAGGCCAATACAATCGAGTTGACAAAGCAAGACGAGTGGATATGTCGGTTGAACTAGGCTACGTGTAAGGGCTAGACAAGTTAAGCATGGTTGGATGAGGTGATTGAATCTACATCTTAATTATTGTTAGGCCTCTCAATCACTAATTTCAATTATGATGCCTTTGGATACACGTGTGATTCACACAATAGGACATATATTTTGAGAAGACGATAATATTGGACACAATTAGATAACATGACCTAGTTGTTTTCATTCAGTTTGGTTTGATCTACACACAAATAGATATTTATATACACAGACAAACCTCTAGAGATGTATATATCCAAACATTCTCAAAAACCAAAAATTTAATTTAATTTATTTTATTATCTGATGGAATTTGATTTTGGAAGCACTCGCCTATTTATTGGAAATATCTAACTTCAGTTGCTTCATAGCTGGACCTATTTGTTCATGTTGGGTTGTTGGAGAGTCAATTTAATCACAAGAGCGGAAGAAGAAACCAAAATGAACTAAATGCCAAAGGTAGATCCTGTTTATCAATTCTACAATTTTCTTCCAAATCTATTTTTAATTATCTTTCTTCACAATTTCATATTAGTTGAAAAGATAAAAAAAAAGTTAATGAATAATTGTTAGTGTTCATGCATGTTCCTTTTCTTATTATCCTTGCAATGATCTATTGCTTTCTTCAATTGATGATTTTGTAGTCTAAAATCCTACCATTAATTGGTTCTATTATCAAGGTCTCAAAAAGGATTCTAGATTCTTTTAGTTCACAAAGTAAATGTGGAACACAAGCAGTACAAGCCAATTTCCATTCCAATCATATCTTCTTTATTCTCCTAGAAATCAATTTTTTTTCTTCTTCTTTTTTTTAAAAAATAAATAAATAGATGATTTGTCTGGTTGTATAGCAGCCCATGTTAGTAGCCAAACATGCAATGAATCAGCTAGTTTTTGCAGTTAAAGAAGAAGAGGACCAGAATAATAGTCAGAGAAAGGAAGGCAGAAGAAGAAAACATTTGGCAGTGCCTCATTCACTTGGACCTTTCTGAAGCAAGCCAACAAACAACAATGGAGTTTCTGGACCAGACAGAGAGAGATGGGTCACCATTAAACTAATCCCTGTAAAACCTTGGAGCATTGCACAATACTGGACAGTGATGTCTATCTTCTTAGCTTTCTCCTCATGTTCATCTGCACATTATTCCTCTTCTTTTTGGGGGAGTTTGACTTTGGTCAGAAAGTTCTTTGTTTCCATCATTTGTGATGAACTCAGAGTTGACATAAAGAGATAAGTTAAGATAAGGTTATTACTTCTTTTTCATAATGAAAAATGTAATCATCATCTCATTGAATCATGTTCTCTTTTTTATCCTTTTGTTAGATTGATATCCATTCAACCACTTACACTTTGTTTATTGTTTTTCATCTCAAGTAGTTCTACTGAATGATCTATAAATCATGAAAGTTACTTACTTTCGATAGTTATAGTTTGATAGGTGAAGTCCCACTCTGTTGGACTACTTGATTGTCAAAGAGCTGGCCTAGAACACCCTATGTCGACTTTCCGCAAGATAGAATTGACACAAATCTTCCTGCCTAGATGCATTCCCTCTTTGGATGAGTATATATCGCACCGGTTCACTCAACCGATCTACTCTTATCGTCGAGGCCCACTCAACCAGATCTTTCAGAGATCACCTCAAACCACCTAATTCCATAACAGTGCAAAAAGGGGCAAAGACTTCTTATATTTATTTCAAAGAGTGAGGGAGGAATGGTATCATTCTACTAAACTAAAGTCTCATCTTTGTCGATCCGATAAATTCGGAGCACAACTTAAAACCGTGCCATATTTTGATTTTGATATAGGATTCCTCACCATTTCCTTTGACCCAATCTCCATGAAGTGAAATGAAAGAGAAGACTCAGGTGTTCATCTTGACTTGGGGAAGATGAGCAGTGGATTGCAGGCTTCAAGGTGACTTCTCTCTCTCTCTTTCTCTTATAAACTTTGTGTTTCTCATTCATGTATTTTAATTGAAAAGTTTTGTGCTGTTGATTCTTCTTGACAGCTTTATAAGATTTACATGCTTCGATGGAACTGCAACATGATGGAACAGGAGAAGTATACAAATTAATCTACCTTTTCTTTTCTTTCAGAAACTGTTTTAGAAACAGAAAGTTAATGGTGTTCCATGGAACTGCAACATCATGAACTTCTTTCGAGTTCATGATGCATTCGTTCTTGCTGTTTCAGAAATGCAGTAGCAGCTCGAGGATGGAGGAGGGATTCAGCAAACACTACGGCAAGGATCATTTGAGGAACACGATGATGAAGCAGGAAGAGATCTTCAGGTTTCAGGTGCGTGAGCTTCATCGCTTGTACAGAGTGCAGAGGACGCTAATGGTGGAGATCAGGAGCAGCAAGAAGGCAGTACTGCACCAACTCGACATGAACTCGAACTCAGGAACGTCGAACTCCACGCTGAATTTCGCAGACTGGATCAGTTTGGCCGCCTCGGAAAGTTCATCGGAAGATCAAAGTCTCTTCTTGTTCGGGAAGCAGATGAAGGAGAA
>JBBUKS010000522.1:0-13064 GCA_038050645.1 Hedychium gardnerianum
CGACGTGTCCGAACTCATTGCGGGCTCAGGCGACACGTCGGTCGGGTCCGACAACGTGTCCGACGCCAAAGCCGAAACACCGAACCAAACAGAGATAGGTTTTTTTTTTTGAACTTAGGATTTTATCGAAACTTTATATTAATAATTTTAATCAACTCCTAGCTATGATTGAGATAATTTAAATAGACTTAATTAAAGTCTAATAAAATTATCCTATTAATTTAATATATATGTATATATATATTTAAAAAAAAATTAGATTAATTTTTTTATTTTTAGTTAATATATTTTATAGTAAGTTTTTAGTATTAGTATGGTGATGAATTTTTATTAATTATCTTGTTGGTTACATTTATATATTTATTTGTACCTTATATAAATTGTATTGTATTGTATTGTATGAAGCTTATTTATGCATAAACATCACAACGAATGATGACTATTTATAATATTATGTATAAAAATAGTAAAAAAAAATTCAACCGCGTAGGCGGTGGCAGCTGAGGTGGTAGGCGGTCACTAATCGCCCTGCCACGAATACTTTCCAACACCGGAAGTAACCGAGCCATCCACGAATACTTTCCATATTGGTTCTCCTTGTAAGGTGGGTGATTCCGCTAAGAAGTCTGCAAGGGCTTGAGCTTTAATAGTCGTGCACAGTTGATATTGTATGTTATACTCGCTTAACTCCATTGTCCTCCTGATCAACCGACCTAAGAAATTTAGACGAGTTAAGATTCAGCATAATTTGCGGTTAGTTAACACCACAATTAAGATGAGAAAAGAAAAAAGGGCATAACGTTCTTACAGTTACTAATAATAATGTCAGAGTGAGCTTCTCCAACTTTGAATACCGGAGCTCTGCCCCTTTGAGTAGGTGACTCGTAAAATAAATTGAGTTAGATCGATTATTGCTTGAACTTAACCTTTATGTTCATTGAAAACTTGCATGCAATCGACTCCATAGTCAATGATTATACCCTCGTAATCTTATGTGAAGTCCTAGGATTAAGCTAAGTCACAAATTACGATTAGACCTATTAGCCTTTAGTCGAAGGATTTAACCAAGCCACTAGGTACTCTATCCTTACCTAACTAAACATGGCATCTCAGGATGGTCTTTCCTAGAAGCAAAAAATCTAAGATTACACATCAATCTTTCATAATTTTCATGCCTCAAGTCTTCAACCTTGATGCTCCTCATTGCTTTTGAATCCACCTCATGTTAAGCCGTTAGTCCCTCAGCCATTCTTCACCCCTTGCCTATAAGTCCACCTTGCTTTGAGACACCCTAGAATATGCCTTCGCATCACACCCTATGTACCTCAAATGCGCCAACCTCTCTAAGCTTACTTTACATGTCATCCTTCTCCCCTTGCCTTTTGAGTTCACTTCACAACAAGCCTTCAAGCCATCGAACCAACAACTAAACGAACTCGATCACGTTAAATCATCTAACTCTACTAGCTCCAATGTGCACTATTCCAAGTCTTTAGCACACGTACACAAGTTAAAAGTAACTTGAACCCTTTTACCAAACACAACAAAGAACATGGTTAATTCGACCACTTGGGGATATCATTGCTCCAATAAAAACTTCCTGTTATAAGGTCCTCTAATTAGTGATAGTAGGACTAATGACAAAATGCCAAGTAAATTCTTGAAATAAGACTTATAGATCACTTAAAATAGTGCCTTCAATTTCTTAAGATAGCTGAAGATTAAAATATATATGAAAATCACAGAAAAAAACTCCTTATAGTCCTTTTTTAACTAAGCCGTTGACTTTTTTTGCCTTTTATTTTTTTTGCCATTTTACTGAATCGCGCATGTAGATTTCAGAATCTCTCATTTCGTGTAACTAACTTTCATAATACTTAAATCACGTAGCGTATTACCGAAATGCCCCTCCTCTTTTTTTATGCCATCAGCTAGTTTTGTCCAAAACTAATTTATGGATCTAGAGAACTTTGAATCACTTCAAACCAAAATCAATATACTCTTGGAAGTCTCCTTAATGTATTTATGCCCACGGATATGAATTCGATAGTTTCTTTCAGGAAATAATCACAAGATTTTTTTTATATTTTTATTCTACTCATTCAAAAATTCATTGCTCTCAATTTATGCTATTGAGGCATAAATACATTAAGGAGGCTTCAGGGAGTATTTTTGATTTGAAGTGATTCGGAGTTCTCTAAGTTCATCAATCAGTTTCATTCGAAATTGGGAATGAAACTGACTGATGAACCTACACCATTTGAAAATTCAAAAGTATATTTTTTGAATCAAGGGAGTCCTAAGAACCTATTGGTGGTGTTGGTGAGTATCACTGTCTTAAGCTTATAATGAGCGTGTGATAAATTTTATCGAGCTTTTGCAAGTTTAAAAATTTACTGTTCTCAATTTATATTATCGAATTTAGATTTGAGGACATGGATACATTAAGGAGGCTTTAAGGGAGTACTAGGAGCCCATTGATAGTATTGGTTAATGAGTATCATTGTCCTAGGCCTTATAATGAGCTTGTGACAAAATTTATCAAGACTTTGCAAATTTAAAAATTTATTACTCTCAATTTACGCTGACGAATTCAGATCCATGGGCATAAATATATTAAGGAGACTTCTAGGAGTACATTGATTTTGGTTTGAAATATTCGGAGTTCTCTAGGTCCATCAGTCAATTTCGGATGAAACAGGCCTGATGATGTGAAAGAAAGAGAAGGGGCATTTTGGGAATATACTATGTGATTTGGGTATTATGAAAGTTAGGTATGCAAAATGAGAAATCTGAAATCTGCATGCACGGTTCACTAAAATGCCGTATTTTTTTTTATATTCTTTGTTAACATAATTGAAGCAATGTCAAAAAGTCTTTTAAAGATACCAACTTAGTTGTTTCTTTTAAAGTTGCTCATCTCCATACATTATTTAATATTGTGAAGTACCCGATCACATTCTAACCATTATGGTAGGATTTTAGTGGGGTCCAGATTTAACTGAGGATATCATAACTATATTGGTTTCAGTAAACTTATAAAATAAATAATTTACTTATTCATTAGTATTTTTTGGTTTTATTATTATATAGCTAGAAAATGAAGTTTGCTAATACAATCTTTTCAATTGTTTAAAATCTTTCTTGAAAGCTAATCTATTCCTGTATTTTGGCCAGAATTGCACCTCGTTCATTGATTCTCTTCAACAAATGCCTCTTATTTGAAGTTACGGTATGGTAACTGGTCAACTAAGTTTTTAGACTTGTTCTACTCTCTTTCTCAAGCTTGAAGGTTTCTAATAGAATTTGAAGAAATAAATAACATAAGGAAATAACCAGTCCATGGATATATATAGGATGTTATAAAGCCTGAAACATAAAAATGCAAATGTGGGACTAAATCCACTAGGCCTGTAACTCTATTAAGTCTAATATCTTTTGATACCATCTTTCAAGCTAAAGCATAGATACTATTTATGTCTAACTTATTACATAAACTAAAGCAACTCTCATAAGCACAACATAAATTGGACATGGTGATAGTGAAATCATTAACTTCCTAGTCACATGTAGGCGAGAGTTAAATAGAGCAAGCAACAAATGATCCTTGACTTTAGATTTATAAAGCTCTAGAAATAGTTTATGAAGTGCATAAGGAAAATAAACTTGAATTAATGAGGCATGTAGGGCCAAGGAGTTAATGAAGCATGTAGCTAATTCCCTTCGATCTCATATCTATAAAGCTTTGGAAATAGTTAATAGAGCATGCAGACAAAGATTGCTTTGTCAAACCATCCAACAAATCGATGAGAGGTTAAAGAGAGAAAAGACAGAAGGGAATTAGGGTGAAGAAAGATCTCGATATAAGTAAACAAGGAATTAAAATTTTATAAATTTTTAGATGATTAAAAAATAGGAATGGATTTGAATTTCAAATTTTGATTTTGAACTGATAGGCAATTGTTCTATTTTGGGTATTGTGTAGTTTGGTATCTTTTAATTTAGGAGTATAATGGGATAATTGTATTTATTGATTTGTAGAATTCGTTTCCTAGTTTATTTTGGGTCAAAATTACAAAGTTATGTCCTTTAAGTGTATTAATTGTAGGATCGAAATAGAGGCTATAGGGGTTGAATAGCCAATCATTTAATTTGTACAAGCGGGTTAGCGAGGTAAGCAAGAGACAACACAAACACAAACAAAAAACAAATATGAAGAAAAGTATAAAAACAATGTAGATAAAAGTATTTACATGGAATAATAGACCTCGGCTCATACTCTACGATTTATGACCCTTTGACGAGTCACTCTACTAAATCAATTAACTTTCTCCTTCTCGAATTTCTTTCCACTGGTTCAGTTACTATTTTGAGCTTCCAATTGACTACTCTTTGCCACACAATAGCTTTTCTAATTACATCAATTGATTGTATCTACCATCGGATCTGGATTGTTGTCATTGTAATAGCTAATCATTTTGTAACAACTATGCAATTACTTCATCAATTGATTCAATGCTCCATCAGTTGATTGATACTATAGAAGCTTCGAGATCATTAGTTATATCGATAAATTAATCATTCAATTGTACAACAAAATTATTTCTTGAGTTGACGCAAATTTGTGGAGCAATCGATTTATTTGGTTGACTAGATTACAAACAGAGGTAAATGAAAACATTGTGCTCCCTTTTCATCGATCTTGAGTCGACTGACCAGTCGACTCAAGCTTCAGTCAATTGTGTTACTGATTAAGCCAATTCTAATATTTAGTCCATGCTAATCTAGCCCATAATAAACCCCATATATATAAATAATATCATACTCAACTTTGCACAAATAAAAATCACTATGAATATCTTTCTTAGTTACTAAAAAACTTTGCTTCTGGGTCTTACTCTTTTGCTAAGTATTCGTTTACCCTTGATATGTAAGAATTTTTATATTGCAATTACTATACTTCTGTAAGTAAGTAAGTAACCTACAGCTGCACACTTGACACACCTCATTAATAAGCATCACATATTTTAACTTAAACCTTTGTCCAAATATCAAAACCATCTAGAGACATGATTGCACTAATAATCTCCCCTTTTTGATGTTTGACAACTCATTTAAATTTGATAATCTAACTTAGATTGTAATACAAGTGAATAAAAGTTTTTAAATGATAACTCCCCCTTAATTAAAGTTATAACTCCCCTTTAATGTATCAACATTTCTTACTTATCCTTTCATAACCTTTTCCTCCCCCTTTACCATACATTAAAATAAAATTAAGATCATGGTTTGAAATCTCATATTATGTTGAACGACATAGTCGAAACTTATCGTGATGATAAATTATTGAAACTCAAAATTACTCGGTAGAGCTAATCTATCTTGTGTTGTTGTGTCATTCATGTGGATTAGTATCATGTCATACTAACATTCGTCGCCTTTTGACATGCTACAAACACGTCAAGATAAATTAAAATAATTTTTGATATTTTTTAGAACAATATAATATCAAAATTGTACCATTCCATATGGGAGTTAGGAATATAAATTAGCCCTCTTCTTATTCTTCTTTTTCATTCGTAATAACTTAATTAATATTATAATTACTTAGTAAATAAGTTATGATAATTTAATTATAAAATTAAATAACTATACTAAGTTATGATGGCTTATTTCAAATTTATAATATATTACAACTATAATATAACATAAATATTTTACTAGATAACAAATAAATTATATATACTTTATTGAACAATCCCATCAATAGCATAATTAATTATCGTTTAATTAATCAGCAAAATTGATTTACTCAAGTATAAATCAACCACAACTAAAATATAAACATCAAAAACATTTTGAAGTAGCACAAAATGATACTAAAATTGTATTATTCTAGTTATAGATCAATCCCTAATACGACTCAAGATTTTTAAACCTCAAAACTTCACAAAAATAACAAAAAAAGACTTGCATTTTAATTGAAATGAATATGATGCTACAATTTTAGAACCCATTTGCTTGAAATCATGGAATGAAATTTTGTACCGTGATGGACGGCACGGTCAAAATTTGTCGTTTCACTCGCCGCCCGACATCGGTATTGGCACAGGTGTAGTGGGCCGCCGCAACTTGCAACAGCCTTCGAGAATTCTGCAAGGTTGCAGGCGTTGCGATCCGACATTTTTTTAAAAATATTTTGAATAATTTTTTTATTTTTTGACAGTTAATTACTCTCCCTTATTAATTTTGTTTGCTTATTTTTTTTCTTTTATTCATTAACTTTTTTCTTCCTTATTAATTTTTTTACTCTTTGGTCTATTTTTGTTCCCTCTATACACAGAAAAATAAAGATAAAAAACCTCTTAAGGTTATTTAATTTTTTTCTCAACTTAACACTTTACAAGATTAATAGAGGGGAAAAAGTAATTCTTAAACCTTAAAATGATTATGCTTTTTCATGAGATAAGAAACAGATTATTAAGAAATATAAAAAATTAAATATAATATAATTGTTAATTTTATAAAATATACTACTACTAAAAATGAAATTATTCTATATATAAATTTAATTTAACCTAAATTGACTTTTACTTAATAACATTAAATATTACTATCAAAATTTAAACTTAACATTACATTTCAAATATAACCCAATAATAAACATCTATAGCGATCAAATATTAATAAAAATATTTTTAATTAATATATTTTATATTTTAAAAAATATCGAAACTATATTGGCGCGGCATGATACGGTATTGAAACCGTATGTTTCGGTCATAAATCGAAACTCTGACATGGGTCGAAATTTTAAACCTTGATTGAAATATCTCTAATAACAAATTAGTTTTATCAAAAGCCTTGTATTTTCAATTGTTTTATGAAATTTGTTTTGTTTTGTTTTGATTAGCATGTTGAAGAAACCATAACCTATTTGTATAACAAAAACGTAATATGATATCAGAAGACAGATAAAGATAACCAAATCATGATTTGAAATCTCGTATCGTATTGGGCTACATGGGTGGAATTTGTCGTTCTGCCCGCCAACTAGCAAGGCACCAATGTTGGCACAACCTTTCGAGGCCCCGTGCGAGACTTGTGGTTGTGCGAAGGCCTCGTGGGAGGCCCTGCAGCCTCGCGATGGCCCTGCGCTGGTGCGGAGGCCCTGCGGCCTGCGCGGATGCCCCACGCGAGGCCTTGCTTCTTTATTTTTTTAACTATAAATCTTTTTTTTTTGAATTTTTTAATGGTTAATTATTTCTCCTCTTAATTCTTTCTCTTTCCTCATTTTTTTTATTCCTTTCCTCCTTAAACACATGGGAAACAATTTCTTTTTTTCTTTTTTTCTTATTCCTTTCCTCCTTAAATACATGGAAAAAAAGTTTCGCCCTAAACTATTAAAATAAATTTAATTTAAATCTAATTGATCCGCTTTAATTAATTCTAAATTGACTTTTGTTCAATTTTAATTTTTAAAATATTAGTTTAACCTAATAGTAAGTATTTATAATAATTAAATATTATAATAATATTTTTAATTAATATATTTTATATTTTTAAAAAATATCAAAACTGTACACGATATGATTCCGAAATGACATTGTTCCGGACATAAATCGAAATTCAAATACGTCTTGAAATTTTAAATCATAGTTGTAAGAACAATAAACACCTAAAATAAAACTAATAGTGAACATTTATAACAATCAAATATTAATAAAAAATAAAATTTTAATTAATATTTTAAAAAATAAAAAAATATTGAAACTGTACGACACATCATGATATGGTACCGAAACCGTATTATTCCGATCTCGGACCGAAACCTTGGCACGGCTTAAATTTTAAACATACGTTAATTGCGCCAATGCATATAAATGTGATGAACAAAAAACCATGTTTTTTTTGCCGACACAATATTGCTATTAGTTGCAAGCAGAATGATATTCAAATGTGTCAATTGTTACAGCTCAGCACTTGAAACCATGCCATATCCTCATTTCACCTTGTCAAATTCCAAATTTCTCTCAACCTGCCCGCTGTAATTGAGGTCCGAGCTAGTTGGAACAACATAAAATTTTACCGACAAGAAGTTTAGATATTTGTGTTCTTGATACTTGTGCAGTTATACATTGATAGTGATGCCAAATTGCATTTGCCTTCTATATTTGATGCAATGCTACTTCACTTCCTGTTTTAGAGAGGTTTATACAGTGAAATTCTGGGAGAAGACTTACTTGCTGGGAAGTGGAATTATACCATTTGGAAATGGATATATGTAGGATGCTGTTTGAGATGGGGACCTCTTTGGAGTATGTTAGAGAGGAGGAAGAGTTCTAGACAACATGAAGGAGAAGGAGAAATGGGAGGAAGAGGGGACAATTATAGGTGCAACTCTGGTATGAGTTAAGAAATTACAAAGATATGAATTAGGGTAAACAGTGACATGGATGGAATATGATGGAGAAAGATTTTAGACGACTTAATAGATGTTGGGTTGTGTAGTTTTACAATCTAGGGATGTCGATGGGATATGATGCAGGTTGATCTGATGTGATGCGATGGAGATGCTGTTCGTGTAAGGGGACATGTTGGAATTGATAAGAGAAGAGGAAGGGTTCTAATAAATTTGAAGGAGAAGAGGAAAGAGGAGGAAGAGAGGAAAATCACAGATGTGGACTATGAGATTAATTAGAGCGGCAAAAGGTGATAGTATTTACCATTAATAGGAAAGAAAATATTTGTTGATGCCAAAGCAGCCTTTATACTGAAAAACAAGATAATACATGTTATATTTAGTGATTAATTAAATATCTAGTTATCCATTTTTATTGATGTGATGTGATGTTGCTAATCATGTATACGTCAAGTTAGAACTTGTTAGGCTACTCTACTAAATAGCTGTTGTTTGACCTAAGGTGGCAAAAGGCGAAACGCTCGCTCCCAGCGCCTCCGCTAGCCCGTCCTAAGACCAACACGGAGGAGGTAAATCATGGGGACTAGTCTAGCTAGCCCGAACAGTGACCAGTGCATGGGAGAAGGCAGGAACCTGACTAATAGCCAGGATTTGATCCTCAGATCTCATGGTGGCAATACCCCATGCACTAGTCATCAGTCCATCCCGTGGGGACAACTGTAGTTTGACCTAAGAACAAAGGGGTGGTGGTTCAATACAGGAAACTAAATGATAAAGCTGTGATTTGACAGTCTCATTGCTGCTTTAATATCATGGTTGGATAATTACACGGTACGGGACTATACTTAAAACAAGATGTTAAACTCTGAATTGTCTTGACTGCTAACATAGATTGGTTTTCACTGCAACATATATTGGGTCTTTTATTCACTCTTCCATCTCTGCATTACTATATTTCCTGCATATAACGCTTAATAGTCTATGGTGGTTAACTTATTTTTTACTTCGACAGTATATCATACCTTTACTTTGTCATGATGGAAGAGCCTTATGATTAAAAGATACATGTTTCTTTGCAGCATGTTAATCATTACAGTTCCTTCTCTGAAATGCTGCAAGTAGAGATTCTTGCTAATGTCCTTCCAGGGATTACGTCTGCTGAAGATGGTAGACTCATTCCTTCTATGGATTTGTAGAAACTATGGATGTAATGGCATTTTTCTTGGTCGTGCTTAATAATATCATAAATGCACCTGAGCATTGACCTTAACAAAGGATTGAAGTTAATGCAACAAAGTCTTGATTATAGTTGATTTTAATGGTCATGCAACCGTGGCAAGTTCAACATTCAAGTATCTTAGGAGTGAGGTTCAACTACAAGGCTAAAGCCATTTTAAGATTCTTCTTAATATTGTTGAATAATTTACCATTTTTGACTTTCTGTAGTTTTCAGGATCTTTAAATATCAGGTTTTCAGTATGCTTTTTTGTTCTAGCTTAAGATGAAGGTTTATTTGAACTTGAGTAGGTTGCAACAGAATTTATAGAAAGTTTCGGTAACATGATGATTTTCACATTTTTCTCTCTATATATTCATGAACCTATTTGTCCTAATAATGGAATTCTTTCCTTTCCACTAAAGGGGTCCAAGTCTACCGCAAGTTCTATACAGAAGAGAAGGAAATGTCAAATGGTGTATTGGCTATCTCTGTCAAAAGATCTGCTATTCAACCATACAATACCTTGGCCAACTTTCTTTCTGTGCGTGATGGTTTGTTACTTCAATTTGAATAACTAATAAATTAAATAAAAACAATGTCAAATTGGCATAGAGTTTAGGCTGAATTTATGATGTGAACTTATGTACATCCTAGGTAAATATAATTTTACCCAGGCTAAGGTATCTTTGATAAAACGTTACTGTTGTATAGTTATAGTAGCTTCTATTATATAATATGGCATCTAAATTTGAAACCAATTGGATTCAATTTTATGCCACTAAAAATGTAAATTTCTTCTACATTATATGGTGTATATAAGTGAAACAAGTTTATCAAATTTTACCCAACCATACATTCTGTTCTTTCTTTATCTTTGCTTTCATCAATGTTTGCTAGTAATTTCTGTTTCTACATTACATGTAAGAGAGGTAATATACATAGCTACATAGCTGTGGATTGTTAGGTATTCATAAGATAATCAAGGGGTATGTTGTCTTGTTGATCTAAAACGCCATGCCACATTTTCAAAATATTCAAAGGTGATATTATAGTTTATTCAAATTAATCTTTAATAATGTTGGATAAATTGGAATTTGTGGTTGGTAGTTTTGGAAAAATTGATGGGAAAATCTACAATAGTTGGGATGCCATGCAAGGTTGTTTCCCTAGAAGAGGAATTCGATGGTATTATGTTCATGCATGCATTTTTTTTAGATAAAAAAGTAAATGTATATATATCCAAAGAAAAGTGTACAATCATGACTGAGCAAGCTCAATCAAGTTTATACAATTTTGACCAGAAATTGATTGTACTAATAATGTCCCTTTTTTTATGTTTGATAATATATTTAAGTTAGGCTAGTCTATTAGTCCAATTTCCCACTTATGTCAAAGCACAAATGAAGGTTTCATAACTTAAACCCTTCATTTTCCCCATTTGATATACATAAAAAATATTCTACAAATTCTATTCTCCTCCTTCAGTCCTAACTTATGTCAACATCTCAATGGAGGTTGGCTACTTTTATTTTCTCCAAAGCTCAACCTTAAGTATACTACCTTTTAAAAGTACATACCTCCTTAGTTCAATCATCTCTTCTTGACTTCATTTCTTAATCTAGGAAATCTCTCTCCCCTCCCCTTAAGGAAATTCATCTCCTCTTCTTAGATCATTTCTCATGCCTTTAAGGTGGACCTCCCTCTCAAAGCATGCTTCCTTTTAATTTTTAGGAAGTTCCAAATTATGGTATTGGGAGGTTAAAAGTTCAACTTTGAATCTTAACCTCCCCTTAATTCTTTACTATTCTCCTTTTTAACACCACTTTTTTATTTTCATTAAGAAATTTTCCTCTTGAATATTTATCCAAGTATATCAGAGGATTAGGGATAGTTAAAATATCTAAGAGTGAGCCTAAATGACTAAAATAACTTTATTACTCATAATCCTCTATAATAATCGACTAGTATCTTCATCAATTGACTTATAATCGTAGCAATTGAGGTGTTTTTGATACAACCAATTGTATGCATATAACCCTACCGTTTGAATTTTGAAAATGCACAAGTAATTCTATAGTTTTTGAAAACTCATACATTACTTTTATCAAATACTATTAGAGAAAAATATTTTTTCTAAACAAATATCCATTATTTTCAATGAATGACATAAAGTTAAAAATCATTGAAACCTTCAATGTTTCACTTTAATTTTGTATCAACATTTTCAATGGTGATTTTCATCAACAAATAGAGTTCACCAAGATTTTCCAAAATATTTTTAAAATACTTTTCAATATCTATGGACCAAGTGTATGACTTAGACATTAGCTTTCCCATGGTCAATGAAAAATGATACTTAGCTCATCTAGATGCATCGTGTCAGCACTTTAAGCTCAGGTCATCATTCTAACATCTCACTTGTGTCTAATGTGTCTCATACACGCATAAGTTATCTTATAGTTCTATTGAGATATAAAGTAGTTCTTCCCATGCTATTGTAATCATGCATCTCTATCTGGATATTTTAAATTTGACCATCCTACTTAGCATGTGAATGAGCATGACATATCAAATTCATACTTTTCAAATTTTTTTTTCTATTTGAATAACGCATGTATGTCATGGCATGACAACTATCTACTTTCCATAAGAGGATCATGTATAACATATGTGAATGATCATATGTATTACAAGTAAGCATGTATGTGAGGACATGACAATTTTCATGACACTCAAGACATGGTAATTATAAACAAAAATAACATGATGGAATAAAAAGATCTAGATCTCTAATCTATACATCATAATATAATATTATGCCAAATACAAAATTTGATATGAGCAGACCAACTATCTCGAATGTGCCAAAATCCCAAACTTGACACACTTTTAGATTCTATCCTATTGTACCAATTTGGTATCAACTTAAGAACTCAATTTTTATTGGCACACTCTAAAATCCTCTAGGATAAGATTTTGATGTTTCGTTCTCAAGATATCATTATACTTTGAAAATACTTTGTTCCTGCGCGGAGACTAGAGGATGATCCACGGGAAAGCCGAACCGCTGACTGGATGACCGCAGAGCGGAGTGATCTGGCCGATCTACAGAACTTGACTCTGATCGGGGTGGCACCGCCGATCTGCCGCTTCAAGTGTCGTGTCGGGTACCTGCGCAGACCAAAGAGAGGGACGGAGGGTTAGCAGAGAGCTCCAGGCGTAGAGCCTGGGGATCCCACTCCGACGCTCAAGTCAGATTAGATAGCCCGGACGTAAAATAACTGAATGCACGAGAGTGAAAGTAGAGAGAACTCCCTTCTGTAGCGGCGTTGAACCCTTTATATAGCCTTCAGGAGTGTGTACGGCTAGCATTTAATGGCGCATGCTTTGGAAGCATGGTCGAGCATGTTCTGACCTGGAAGT
>JBBUKS010000532.1:0-13064 GCA_038050645.1 Hedychium gardnerianum
AGAGCGATAAACGGCACGGAGCCGAAGGGCTGGAGGCGACAAAGGGGCCGGAGCGTCATAAGCGGCACAGAGCCGAAGGGCCGGAGGCGGCCAAGGGGTCGGAGAGCGATAAACGGCACGGAGCCGAAGGGCCGGAGGCGGCAAAGGAGCCGGAGCGTTATAAGCGACACGGAGCCGAAGGGCCGGACTTGAAGCCGGAATAATACATCGGCTCAAAGGCCGGAACCCTACATCGGCTCGTAGGCCGGAGCTCTACATCGGCTCGTAGGCCGGAATACAATAGCGGCTCGGAGGCCAAAACACTACCTCGGCTCGTAGGCCGGAATACAATAGCGGCTCGAAGGCCGAAATACTACCTCGGCTCGTAGGCCGGAATACAATAGCGGCTCGAAGGTCGAAACACTGGGAGACGGAGGTGGCGGCGACTGCTGTGACGACGGCGGCTTCTGGAGGCGGCGACGGCAGTCGCTGGAGGCAACGACGGTTGGGGGCTGTGCCTGATGGAGCCGTTAGCGGAGCATGCCGGAGACGGCGGCGCCTGCTGGAGACGGCGGCGGCGGCGGCGGCGCTCGCTGGAGATGGCGACGCCCGCTGGCGACGGCTGGAGGCGGCAGCTATGGATAGCTGCGGCACCTGCTGGAGACGATGGCGTCGCCCGCCGGAGGCGGCTGCGCCTGCTAGAGGCGGAGGCGGCTGGCGGCGGTCGCGGCTAGGGGCAGCGTCGTGCGGTGATGGCGGGCTGCTGGAGATGGCGGCGACCGCTGAGCTGCGTCGGAGGTTGCCGGAAGGGGCTGTGCCGTGTGGAGACGGCGACGGTGCATGCCGGAGGCGGTGGCGCCTGGGGGCGGCTTCCGCGGCAGGAGGCGGCGTCCGCAGCAGGAGGCCGCGACCGGAGGCGGGCTGCTGGAGAGGAGGCGAGGGCGCCTGGGGGCGGCGTCGCTGTACCGGAGATGGCCGGTTGCGGCTGGGGGCGACGGACACGACCGGAGGCTAATGCGACGGTGTCGACAGAAGTCTCAGCAGAGGCAACTGCCTCCCCCTTTTTCCCCTCTCCTCTTTTTCTCGTTTTCTCCCCTTGCCCTAAGAAGCCCTCTCCCAATGAAAGGACTCATTTGCCCTCTCCATGTGGCCAAATCTCATCCCCACATCAGATTAGCTTCGCGGGTATTATAGTATTCTGAGTAATGTAGCTTCGTAGGTATTGTAGCATCTCATGATACTGTAGCTTCACAAGTACTATAGTTTCTAAGTCAAAATGAGAAGTCGTAGGATGACGACGAAGCGCTCAAGAAAAAAAACCGAGCGATTAGGAGAAACTTCGAATATCATCCGTTACAATTATACTAATACCATCAAAATTACAATAATATTGATTAAAATTATTTCAACCTAAACAAAATTATTCTAATTTAATCAAAATTACTCTCACTATTATAGTGATTTTACCTAAAAATTTAGATAGTGATATATATTTTTTCAACATAGAACAAATTATAATCTATTTTAATGATAATGAAAATACAGGGCCTTGTGATAAGTTGGAGAAGTTTAAGGATAAAAATGAAAAACGCATCATTAATTATTTAAATTGTCAAAAGAGTATTTTAAAAAAAACTCAAAAGGGACCTCATTTTATATATACAAATCCATATATAGATCGGTTTTATATAAAAGGAATCTTTATGAATTTAGTTGAAAGTATTTAGATTTAATTAAAATTATTATAACAAATATTTAATTGCTACAATAGTATAGTAGTCAATTAGTGGTTACTATAATTATTGTCACTATTTTAGTAACCATTTAAAGTAATTTTGATATTTATTATAATTTTAATATTTCTAAAGTGATTTTAATAAGATTAAATAATATTAAATATAAAGTATTGTGTATATATTATTTTTAACCAAATTAAATTTAAAAATAATTATAATAACATTAAAATAAAGGTATTTTAGATAGAAAAAAATCTAATAAGATGTTCTTTTGATTTTGATTTTTTTAAAAAGACATCATTTTAACTATTAAGATAATTATAATAGTTATGATATTTTTTACTAATTTTAATTAATATTTAAATAACTTTAATTAAATCTTATGAATGTTGTTTTCAATATGAAAATTAATATATATATTTAAATTATAATTAAAATAACATTAATTTCACTTATATTCAAATCAAGGATTATTTATTTTATTTTAATTTGATTTATTTTACTTCAAACCAAATTAAAATTTTAGTTTGATTTTATTTTCTACGAACTGACGAAGGCACATCCTCACGCTGAGCGAAGAGGAATGATGGCGTCGTGGCTCATTCCCATCTCTTCCTCTTCTCCTCCTCGGCCGCCGCCGCGCCTTCCGCCGCTACTCGGCGCCCTTCGTCGCCGATCCTCCGCTTCTACCCTGATTCGGCACAAGGTTCCGAGGCCCACGGCCTCCAGAACGCTGAATGGCGTCCTCTCCGTCAGCTGCTCGGCGGCAGATCGGAACGGCGGAAAGGACCGAACTGGTGGAGGAGGAGAGGTGGGATCGATATGGGCGGCGTTGATCCCACGCGGTTTCGGGGTTGGGCCCGAGAAGGTCCTCAGACTCATTGCTGGGGCTACTTCCAGCCCTATCTGCCAGTTCATCGAGTCTCCACGCACTTTTCTCCACTCCGTTGATCCCCGTATCAAATTGGTAATGGTTTTATTTTCTTCTTAGTTTTGCTTATCTTTGATTGAACAAAAACTTGCTCTTGACAATGCATTTCTTGAGTTACTATGAGACAAGCAAAGCACTCCATGGTAGTTGAATCTCTAGATCATGACTAATCTGAGTTTGTTAGTCTCAGACTGCTTGGTCCTGATTTATAGAATTCTCAACCCTAACTTGGCATTGCGTTAGTTTGTTTTGGGGGAAAAAAAGTAATTTTCAAAATGCCTTAATGTTTAACATTTTTTTCCTTCAAAATGCCTTAAGGTTTATTTAATGTCAAAACATCCCCTAAGATTTCCATTTTGTTATCAAAATACCCCCTTATTGATAATTTGGTGATTCAAGTGGTAATTTAAGAGTGTGAAATAGATACTTTAGTGTTCAATAGGGGATGTTTTGACAACAAAATAGACCTTAGGAGTGTTTTGACATTGATAAAACCTTCGGGGCGTTTCTAAAAGCTATTAAATGTAAACATCTTTTGGTGTCTTGATGTTCTACTCAAACAACATGTAATAAAATTTTCAGATTGTTTTTTCTGTTAAATCATTAAATAGGTCCAATTCTTTATGATAAACGTTAGACATGATATAAGTCACAAGGTAGAGTTCTATTTCTTTTATTAATTCTGAATTGCCAACTCAAATGATGCCTCTTCTAGCTCTTCTATGAGTGGCTGGGCATGAGCTTCCTTTGGGTTTTGTTCATAATTTCCCTTCTTTTATTTGTGCATTTCAGTTCTTATTTTCTTTCCCTTCTTTTCTTGTGTATGATTTATATGAAGAAGCCAGAAAGGAGAAACTGATTCTTGTTGTAGTTTTGGAACAGCATTTACTTCCAAATTTATAAATTTCCCTCAGCTTCTAATGTCTTCCACCACTTTCTTACACCCTTTGGCCATTTTAGTGTGGAGAGGTAAAAAGCAATATTTTAGCTAAAGAGCTAGAGAAACAAGAATATATTGAAAACAATATTATGAATGTTAAATCAATAAAATGTTTTCAACAAGTTAGCTAAATCAAGAATTTCAGTCATCCAAAAGCTTTTCTTAAACATTTACGTGTATTGACATTAATAATAAGTTGAAACCAATCCATATATCTTACTCAATTGAGGGATAATATCCATGTATCCGACTCCAAATAATCGTGATTAATTCAGCTTGATGACGAGTGTATATTTTATCTTTTGGGATTTATTTTGTTCCAATACCAAATCAGTTTCTCAAGTGTAATTTGCTGCATTTTGATGTTTATCTGGTTAACAAAGTATTCTGCTTATGTTTTGATGTTGGAATAATACCTGTAAGACTATGCCAATACTTTCACTGTTTCAGTTTTGTTTGATCATTGTATTATGTCAAATGTTATATCCTTATATCCATATTGGTGTGCCTATTTTTCTCTTATTTATATTTTGTTATGTTATCCTTCCATGTGCAACTTCAATTGTATATGCTTAAAATTTTAGCTTTGCAGGCATGGTTGTTGGCCCTTGTTGTCTTACCAGCAAGATCACATATCTATATGCGCCTTGGTTTGGTCTTGTATCTTACTGTACTGTCAATCTGGATCCTTCCAACTCGTATTTGGATGGTAAGCTTGTAAGTTTGGAGCTTTTCTCACTGTCCAATCTACATTTGATCATAGACCTTTTGATTACTACAATATCTTTTTGTTTTTCCTTTAGGAGGCTAACATTAAAGCTAAGTTATTAGGAATACTGAAATGTTAGGTTTGATAAGAAGAACAAGTGGATTTGCAGGAACACAAGTTCTGATTATTTTCACTGTCCAATCTATATTTGATCATAGACGTTTTAATTACTACACTAATTTTTTGTTTTTATTTTGGGGAGAACATTAAAGTTAAGTTACTGAAATTTTATGTTTGATAAGAAGAACAAGTGGATTTGCAGGAATGCACAAATTCTGATTAAGTTTTTATGAGGCTTTTGCACCATTTTTTCCTTTTTGAACCAAATAAACTTCTGGTGAGCTAAAATATTGAAAAATAAATTCACTTCTTGTTTTATCTAAAAATTTATGCAGCAGTAAAATTACAAATTGGTTACTAACTTTTGCAACAGATGCCCTCGCATTGGTGGATTAAGGATTGCTTGGGTTTTTTTTTGCAACAAACCTGTAAAAATAGTTTCCTCAATTTGCATCAGTTTTCTAGACATATACTATCTTTTGACTTTAGAATACACTGAAATTTTTGGTATCTCATTCTTTTGATGATTCTTTATTCTATCTACACTCCACATCTCATGAATTCATAGAACTACCATTTATGAAATGCAAGCTATTGCCACATTTAACAAAATCGTCTGATCTACTTCAGTTTGTTTTAGATCATAGAGTTTATAGAAAGCCATTTCTAGCATCTTAATAGATACTTTGGTTTTCATTTCACCTCCAAGAATGCGTATTTTTGTCTCTGCCATGATAAATCTCTTAAGTATAATAAGACTCATTATCATCAAACCTTAAACAACAATATTGATTCTTAGAGGCATTTGAAATAATATCATGAAGTTGGAAACTTTTTATGAACTTTTCTCTACTTTGTAGGATCAATTGGGCAGAGTGGCATTGCTTTCAGGAATTTTGTTCATCATGCTGGGATTTGGTTCAGATACTGTACCCTCACTTGCCCAGTTGAGAACTCCTCCACCATCTGTTACAGGACTAGCAAACGTTCCATCATCCTTAAGAGGCTACACATATACAATCATGAAGCTAGGTCCACTGCAATTTACAAGGAAAGGATTGTCAGTGGCTAGTACATCCGCTTGTTTATCCTTCACTGTATAATTCTTATCCTTATTATTTACTTTTCTGGTCATTCTTATTTTTCTTATCTTTTGTTGGATGACCATAACATTGACTGTTTTCCTGTTCTGATGTACTTTATTTTGTTATTGATTTCTACGATAGACTCGACCTGTACTAGTTAAAACTGAAAAATCATTTGAGGCATTTGTTGGTGTTGGGACAATTCAAAGGCTAGTAAACACTATAATTAGTAGGCCAAATTGATTAGAGTTGAATTTGTCAGGAGTGGGGGGAGCTAAAATTTCCTTTTTAGCATAATTAAAATGATATAGAGATCTGGATACTAGAAGTGATAAAGCCTTGATACAGTAGGATAGAATTGGATGGGAATCTCTAAATTTTATTGTATTCTAAGCACCCAAACTCAGTATTCATGCAATTGATATGGTGTTTAATTGAAGACAATTATATGAAAGTAGCAAGGGCTATGGGAATCTTTTAATCTCACTTGGCAAATGTTTCTTGTATTTCTGTTCTTTTTTAATATGGAATAGGAATAAAATATCCAATTGTGGATTGTTTGATTTCATTTTTCCTCTTCTGACCATTTTATTTCGACTTAGCTGAATCTTAGTATATCAATTACACGTATTTGTAGCATATGTCTGGCAACTAATTGTTCATCTTCCTTTCATAAAGATCTTCCAAAGTGCAAGCCTGTGCTTAACAACGACAATGCCTGAGCAAATTGCTTCTGCACTTAGATGGTTTATGGCCCCGCTATCTCTATTGGGTACCCCAGTATCCGAGATAATTCTTACTCTCCTGCTTTCTTTGAGATTCATCAGTCTGGTCTTTGATGAGGTAAGTTGTGATGTTATTGTTATGGCGTGAACATGTCAACACACTTCCAAGTATATTAAATATTCATTAGTTATTTCCTTATGATGCGCTTAATGTTCGCAGGTACGGAGCGCTGCATTAGGTATTATTGCACGTCGCATATGCTGGCATCAGTTAACACTAATGGAAACATTGGATGGTACATATCTTCTTCGATATATATAGCCTATGAATATCTAAAGCTTACTCACTATAACTGGTGTTGCAGCGATTTAATTAAAACTTGAGGTAGAAATTATAATGAAAAAAATACTTATAATTTCTCTTTTGTGTTATTAAATTATGCAGTTTTCTTTCTGTATGTTGGCCGGATTTTCAAAAACATATTTAGTCACGCAGAGCAAATTTCCAAGGTTAGTTTTCTCTCCACGATGGTCAATTCATGGATCTCATGATTCATACTTCACATTCACATACAATATCTTTGGATAAAGTGGAACAACATTACAACCACATGAAATGGAACATACAATTTGTGTTTGTTTGTTCATCATGTTATGAACTTTATACAAGGTTAGGAGGCCATTTTTGATGGATGGAACCTATAGTGGACCGAGTGAACTTTATTGTCACTACTATTGATGTTCTAAGTCAAGCAGTTATTTGTTATAAGTTTGGATGATTGTGCTTTACAGTTTGTGACTAGCTAATTTGCAACTCACCTCGTACTAGGGTAGTGACTAGTGACCTGCGATGTCGATTCATTTACAAAGTCAGATACATATTTAGCCGATGCTATTTGTAGAGTGGGGATTTCTAGTTGAGAGAAAATTTCACTCTGTACTCTGGAATTTGCCATCTTAACTTTTTACCCTTCGAACCTTTGGAAAATCACACTATTTTACCCCAGAGATTAACATCGTTAGTTAAAAATAAACAGTCTATGGTAAAATGGGTAGTAAAATTTCATTTTTGCCCACGTAATTTATCGACTTTTTTAAAACATCCAAGTTCTAATATCGTCCAATCATCTTACACCCTAACTAATTACACAATTAATTTTCTTGTTGGAGAAAACATATGAAATACATGTGGCATACCCACCATCTAATTTGCCATTAGATAACTTAATAATATTATGGTTGGCAAAATTGGCTGATACTATCGATTTGGATTATGATCAACCGTTGTCCATCCAATTTTGAGTGAGAAATCAGATTCCCCTCTGAGATTAATAAAATTTATGTGATGATTGGAATTTCCTTTTCTCAAGGTTTACCATTCTCATCAAGACCCACAAGACTCACAGATGAACTCATAGTACATAATCATCTCTGTTCATTAGCTTGTCAGACCTAATGGCGGCTACACCATCACAGAATTAGGATTAGATTCACTTTAATATCGATTGTCATAAATCTCTTAGATGAAAGAATCGACTCATTGAATTGTAAGTCTCAACAATGACCCAAAATGTTTAAGCCAAGTTAATTGTAACTCACTCATCTAACTTTGTAAAGCTTCTTTATTAGTCTACAATTCATCATGTCAGATTGTTACTTGGTTATTTGTTCTCTGATTTCTTTGGGCTGTGTGGGAAAACCTCTTTCATGGAAGAATGGTGACTAATCAATCAAAACTGTTTGGTTCAAAGAATCAATTGAATTGTTAACTAGATTTTGTCCATCTCGCTTTAATTGCTAGTTGTAGATATCGAAATTTCACTTTTCAAGATTTAACTTTTTTTTTCCCATCTGAAGCATCAATCCCTATTTCATACCTGTCAAAAGTAAACATATTTATTGAATCTCTATTTTGGTCAGGCCATGATCGCTAGAGGTTTCCGCGGTGACAGTGATTCACACAAGATTTACCTCTTCTCTGATTCCTCACTTGGTTTTGTTGATTTCCTCTCGATATTTTGCCTTCTCAGTCTGATCGGTGCAGCGATATTGTCAGAGCAGCTCCTTGTTTAACATACACTGTTTCGGAAAAGGATTAAAATTTGGTGATGTTTTTTCCTGCCAAATACAAGTATCTACATAGCAACTGAAGAAAAGAAGACTTTACATCCTCATGTGTTATACGACTGACGGAGTTATCTTCCTCTATGCTATCATTATGTAGTTTCGCGAGCATTCTCATGCGTACCTGAATGTGTAGTTATCGAAAAGGCAAGAATGTTCATCTGCTGAAACTATGATCAAGGAAGCTCCAATTCGACACTGAATTTAGTGAAACTCATGCAGATCAAGATGGGGAAGAAGGAACAGGGGTTTGTCGAAATCATTCAGAAGATTTCATTCGCCAACATTCCTTTTCCAAGCTGCCGATATTGAGATTTTTATAACCCATTGTGAGTCGGATGAACTTGGTGCAGTATTTTACAGAGCATATCTTGAAGAACTATTGCTGATGAACAAAACAGTTGCGACCTACAAACTTTTTCCACTGTGTTCTTGGCACAATGTTTGCCACTGAAATGTAAGTTTGTGATTATTCGATAGACCATTTGTGTATCGACAAATTCTTGTACTGCCGTAATATCGATCAAATTCGTGTATGATCGAAATTTTCAAATAACTATTGTTTACATCGAATCGAACAAGCTAAGTAGACTGAATAGGCTGAATAAGTTGGGTGCGGTTTTGGTGATGAGGTAGGCCGGTGGGGTTAGTCAGATTGGTCCGACACACCCGAGGTGATTGAGTTTAACAAACCTAGAGTCGGGGTTGGATCGATTGGTCAGACAACAAGTGTCGTAAAATAAGTTCCATAAATTATTTATTTTTAGCTAATATTTTTTTCAATCAAAATGAAATTAATAAATATTATTCATTCATTTTATTTTATCAAAAATAACATTTGCATCATTGTGTATTTAGGACAATTGTTCACATTGCATTATAGTAGGAAAAAAAAAATAATTACGGTCACTGCAAATATCACTTATAATTTATTTTTAATTATAAGAAGAAAAAAAATTATGAGATTGATTTATAATCGATCCTTAATTATTAAAATTATAAAAAAGATATTTTTTAAAACATATTAAAACAACACTCAATATATTTTTATTTATCATTAAGTTGTAGTGATTTTAATTAAGTTGAAATAATTTTAATAAGTTGGTAGAATTTTAATCAAGTAAAAAATATTTTAATATAAAATATTTTATATTTAATAATTCTAATCAAATTAAATTAGGAAAAAGAATATTACAGATTGATTTAAAATAAATGTATTTTTAAGATGAAAAATATTTTTTATTTTTATTTATAAAAAAGAATATATTTTTCGACTAATAAATAAAGAGAGGGCTATGCCTCGTCGAGGGGTCACCATCCGCAACTCCCCGCGACGGCTTCGACGCAACCGGCGAGAATGTTCGGCTACGAGCGGGTGGAGAAGGGCGTCGGCGGCCTCGAGGTCGACCTAGAGGCCGGCGGCACGCTCTACCCGGGCCTCTCCCGCGGCGAGAACGAGCTCCGCTGGGGCTTCATCCGCAAGGTCTACGGCATCCTCACCGCGCAGGTGATTCTCACCACCGTCGTCTCCGCCGTCACCGTCCTTCACCGACCCCTCAACTTGGCCCTCATCTCCAGCCCGGGACTCTCCCTCTTCCTCGCCCTCCTTCCCTTCGTCTGTACGCTCCCTTCAATTTCTAGATCTGATCTTTGTCGACTCGTTTTCCTCATTGAATTTCTGTATTTTCCTTTCGATTGGGTTGATCTATCTTCTCATAATAGTAATCGAGTATGTGTTAGATTTCAGATCTTCGATTTCAGGTGGTACATGGAAGCCGATAGGATTTTACTGCTTAGAATTGCCGAAAATGGCATGATTAGCTCTAACAATATTGCATTAACACGAGATCAGGGATTCCGCTGGTATTGATTTGAAATCCGAGAAATCTCGGATTTTTTAATTCCACATAAGAAACGATGAAGATTTTGGCAATACAAATCTGGAACTAATTCCCAAAAGGAATTCATCAAATCGACGACTTTCTGAAACCCATCTCTTGGTTAATTTGACCCATTCAAAATGGATCATATTGCTACTTTCACAATTTTCAGGTTTTCTAAAGATGCTTGTAATCTAATTAACTTTAGTGATTTGTGCTAAGAATGAATGTGTCTATCAAACAAGTTCTGAAATAAAATGATGATAGTTTGGTAATAATTTGTGCTATGAAAATATCTTTTGTTTTTGCCAATAAAATTGTTATGAAAAAGGATGTACAATGCAAGAATAGAACAAACTTGTGTTGCTTTAATTGTTTTAGATCATCTTTGTTTATGAACTATGGTACCCTTAATCATGTTTGTTTATATCCTTGTTCTTCATCAAATTTCACCATTGGCAATTTTTGTTTGAAGGAATCTTTAATACACCACTTTTCGTTCTTCTGCAACCTGATTTAGTGAATTTTCGGCATCTTCCAAAATGGATTTTCCGTATTTATTGTCATGCATATCTTATTTTGTAATAGTGTCAACCAGAATAGCTAATTGCTCGAGTGTTATATCCCAGTGTTGTGGCCATTGTACCATTATCAACAGAAGCATCCACTAAACTTTGTGTTTCTTGGACTCTTCACTGTTTGTCTAAGCTTAAGCGTTGGCGTGGCCTGTGCTAATACCCAAGGTGATGCTACCGGATTATGGCCCTTTTAACAGTTTTTTTGTGTTTCGCTTGTAAACCTTGTTGTGCTTCAATTACTCTACAGGAAGAATTGTCCTGGAAGCATTGATCTTGACCTCAGCTGTCGTAGCATCCTTAACTGGTTATTCTTTCTGGGCTTCAAGGAAGGGGAAGGACTTTAGCTTCCTTGGACCAATTTTGTTCGTCAGTCTCATTGTGCTTCTCCTGACTACTTTTATCCAGGTATGTCGAAATTAAGTTGATTCCAAATTCCAATTGCATGAAAAATAGAATTCACTGATAAGCAATCAATAGAATCTTATAATTTTGAAGTTCTTATTGTTTTTGATTGGAGTTTGTCAAATATTTAATGACCACAAGGATTGACCAGTGCGTGAAACTAATATGATATCCATAAAAGGCTAGTTACTAATTGTTACATGTAGAAATCTTCCGTTACTCCTCTCTCAAAAATAAGTTTATTACCGAACTTCAACAAATTAGTATGTAGTCAGAATCACTTTTCTACGACACTGAATTTGTGTTTTGGAACTGACACTGAACTTGAATGTACAACACTAAAACCTTATTTTGGCTCACTTCCATTATTTGTCATGACAATAGTAGAACCTAGAGACAAGGGAGGTCAAAATCAGGAAAGATATAGTTTCGTAAATTACCTACCTTTTTTTTTTACCTTTGACGAATGAGTAGAGTTGAAAGTGAGGGGTAAAAGATGATCGAGGAAAAATTACGTTTCATAGTGAAAAGCATATCCAATCGCTCCCAAAGAGTTGCGACTCTTTGCTTGTTTGAGCAGTCTTACCATCCCAGCTTTGAATCGGCAGGATCTAGTGAGTTCTGTGCATTGCAAAACTCAGGTTACGAGAGCATCTGTGATATATACCGGGAAAAAACTAGTCGAAGATTCCTCAACTGCAAGAGGGATTTGTAAAAACTTACGAAACTATTAGAAGATTTCGATATATACCAAGAAATGACAACTTGTCCTATTTATCTTGCTTTGGCCTTGAATTTTTTTCTTCTGCTTTTCTGATAATATTTTTTTTCTTCATAATTTTCATTGCAGATATTCTTCCCGCTTGGTCCAACCTCAGTTGCAGTATTTGGCGGCCTCGGGGCTCTTGTTTTCTCTGGTTTTATAGTCTACGACACTGACAACCTGATCAAGCGCTACACTTACGACGAGTACATTTGGGCATCGGTTATTCTGTACCTCGACGTTCTCAACCTGTTCCTTTCGATCCTTAACATGCTCAAAGGCATGCAATCAGATGGTTAGGAGAATCTCAAATGGTAACTCCTACGATAAAGTTTCGCGGAAGGGTTGCTAGAATGCAATCAAAATAGTGTCTATTGTATATGCTTATGAATCTATGATATTTTGGAGTCATGTTGAAGTGTGAAAACTATGTAGATAATGGTGTTTGTGTGGTCTGATATGTCGATCGAACTGAACTCAATCATCACTTGACCTAGATTAAGTTATGGTTGACATAGTCTGACTATAAACAGGTCAACCTTGCCGTGTTTGGAAGCTGTGTCGAATGCAGATTCAGTCGACCGACCATTTTGGCTCGATCGAGCATGATTCATCGACTAAAAGCATTCCTTTAGGGCATTTTCAACTCATACACTAAAATATTAAATTTGATGTAAAAATAACACTAAACCCCTTCAACTCATATATCAAATTTTTTACATTAAATTTGATGCATGAATAGTATAATATCATATTTGGTATTGTACTATTCATTACACTAAATATTTAGTGTTGTACTATTCATTATACTATATTTGTAAAGAGAATTTTTATTTTTTTTAATTTTATATTATTATATAATTAATAAATATAATATAATTAATTTATAATAATTATTTTTTTGATTTTATTTATATTTATAGAAATATTAATTATTTATTATAAATTTAAATTAAGTGTATTCAGTAGTATATTTTAATTTTATTATATATATTTGTAAAGATTTAATTTATTGAAATTATTATTTTTAATTTATTTAATATATTTTAATTATAATTATATTTATAAATTATATCACTAATTTCATAAAAA
>JBBUKS010000571.1:0-13062 GCA_038050645.1 Hedychium gardnerianum
CTGATTCAGATCCTTTTCTCTTCTTAGTCATGTACATCGAGACTCATGTAATTCGAAAATTGAAAATAGATTTTCTAAGCTACTTACCTTGAGGTCCTTAGAGATATAGTAGAAATCTACTATTGATGTTCATTTCGAGGTTCTCGAAAATACATTTAATGCATATCGAAGGGAATCCCGATTTGATATCGTTTCTCCAAGGTTGGTGAGTTCAGTGATAAGCTCCTTGAGCTTCGTGTGCAGTTCAGCAACCGATTCACCTTTCTCCATTCGGAGGTTACTGAGTTTGTTTCGGAGCACATCTCGTCTAGCCAACTTGGTCTCTGAGGTTCCTTCATGCAGCTTTAGAAACTCCTTCCAGAGTTCTTTTGCGGAGTTGTAGACGTCGATCCGGTTGACTTCCTGAGGTGGTAGTACGCTCAGTAGATGAAACTCGACTTTACCATTCACCATGAATTTGATTTGCTACTTCTTGCTCCAAAGGTGTTCTTTCTTTTCTTCTCTATTTTCGTCCTTGGGCACTTCAAAATCATATTTAATTATTAACAAAATATCAAAATCTATTTTAAAGAATACCTTCATATGACACTTCCAAGGCATGAACTCCCCTCGGACTTTGAAGTGTAGATGCTTGATCCGACCATTTTCTTATTGCTTTAGTCGGCAGTTAGTCTTTCTAAAACAACCTCACTCTGATACCACTTATTGGATCGGGTGGACCGGCTAGAGGGGTGAATAGCCTACAAGTTAAAATTTTAATTCTCTTACTTCTGACTAAGCAAGGGCACATACATTAATTAATAAAAATAACTAACATAAATAAAAGAGGTAGAAGAATTAATTGGTTACAACTAGGTGGTTGTTAATCCAAGACAAATAAAAGCATTAAACAAAAATCCTTCGTAAAGGCGAAATAGTCTCTTACAAACTTTGAAAGTACAAGAAAGAAGACTATGAATTTGCAAATGAAAGTACAGAGTGTGTTATTCTAGAATAGAGGATGAGACCTTTATTTATAGCATTTTGGTCAAAATGATCATTTGCTGATGTGGCACTGTTGGGGGCGCCTCAGACGAATGGGGTCACCTCCAATAGAGCAACTTTTATCCACGAAGCAACGACTCCATATTGATCTAACGGATTGGGGGTGCCTCTAATGCATCTGAGGCACCTCGAAGCGGTTGATGTGGTCACTGCTGTTTATTTGCTCCGCAATGATTTTCTGGCATCCGAAGCACCTTCATTGCATCGAAGGCACCTCCAGTGGCAGGCGGGCGAGGTGCCTCCAATGCATCAGAGGCACCTCCAGCGACTGGCATCCGAGGCGCCTCGAGTCATCCGAGGCACCTCCAACGCCCGGACATCCAAGGTGCCTCCAAAGCAATAGAGGTGCCTCGAGCGACTGAAATGGTCAACTATAGTTGTTGACCATTCCACGTTCCGCATACTTGGGTGATGTTTCAATCGTCCGGAGTTGAGCTCACTCGAAGCCAACTCCGACCTTCTTCTCGAGTAAACTTACTCCCCGGCTTCTCGTCCCTCGAATCGCATCCTTCTCGCTCCACCAATGTACTCTTCTGCAACTCGAAGCGGCCGACATGGTCATTGCTACTTATCTGCTCCGCAATAGTTTTCTGGCGTCCGAGACACCTCCATTGCATCGGAGGCGCCTCCAATAGTAGACGAGCGAGGCACCTCCAATGGCAAGTGGGTGAGGCGCCTCCAGCGACTGGCGTCTGAGACGCCTCGAGTCATCCAAGGCGCCTCCAACGCCCGGACATACGAAGCGTCTCCAAAGCAATAGAGGTGCCTCGAGCGACTGAAATGGTTAACTACAACTATTGACCATTCTTCCTTCAGCATGTTTGGGTGATGCTTCGGTCGTCCGAAGTTGAGTTCACTCGAACTCAACTCCAACATTCTCCTCAAGCAGACTTTTTTCCTGACTTCTCGTCCCTCGAACCACATCCTTCTCGCTCCACCGATGTACTTTTTTATAATTCCTCGTCCCTCGGATGCACCGAGCCCGTCGACTCCTTTTCCGTATCATCATTCTCACTCGCTGCGTCTTTCGCTCGACTTCTTGTGTTCCTAAGTCTCTGCACACTTAGATACAAAATATCAAACAACACAGGGTCTTTTTTAACTCGATTAATCAATATCAAAACTAACTCGAGATACTTACCATAGAAGTTTTAGAATAATTTTTATACATTATAGTAGTTACAGAACAACTTTTATATATTATAGTAACTATATAACTACTATAACAACATTGAAATAAAAAGTATTTTGGAGATAAAAAAAATATATGATGGAGCATCCTTTTAATTTTTTTTTGTGTAATTTAAATTTTGTTGGGCCTAATATGGGCCAGAATGGGCTCCTTGTAAATAAGTGTCTGCTAACTTTGTTGCTATTTAAGCTGGGAAGGGACCACCGGGTGGCGGCGGCGACGGCCACGACAGTAACGACTAGGGCGGATGGCGGAAGAGGCTGAGGCGGAGTACTACTCGAAGGACTTCGAATGGGAGGATCTACGTCGCGAGGTGGAGAACGACCTCTCGCTCCGCTACCATCTCGTCCCTTTCGTGTCTTCGTCGTCCTGTGCTGCTCCCGCCGTGGAGGCAGACGCCTGGCGTAGCTTCCATCGTCGCCATTCCGCCGGGAAGTTCTTCAAGGTTTTGATTATTAATTCTGCGCTAGGGCATAAAAAAATTGAATTTTTTTTGTTCGACGACGGTTTCACCAGTGAAATGACCAAGGGTTTTATGGTGTCGTATCCTTGGTTCCTCTCAAGGGAAATGTCCGTCCATTGGGTTGATTAAGACACGTTAATGTTCTTTAGCTCGGGGTATTGTTGTTTTGTATCTGTTTATGATGATGACTTAGAAACTCATGTGTTGCTGGAAATAAATGGTACCGAACAAGACTGACATTTCGTGTTTGGATTATTTGTATGTTCTTTGTTTGCGATATAAGGAAAGAAGGTATTTGCTAAAAGAATTTCCGGAGCTTATTCGTGCTAGCGATTCCATCAAGGTCCTTGAGGTGGGATGTGGAAATGGGAGCACTGTCCTTCCTATCTTACGGTGATGATTCTTTGTCTTTATCATCTTTTCTTTGCAAATTAGGTTACTTTTATGTCTTTTAGAAAAATAGAAATAAATCCAAAATGACAAAAAGGATTGAGATGTTTGACTCCTGAATTCAGGTTGGCCTAGACTTTGATCTTGAACTTAGATGAGAATCATGCCGAGCTAAACTGCTTTGATTCAGGAAAATGGTGCAAACTATTTTAAACCAGAATGGAGCCTTTTGGTTTAGGAAAGTGATTCTCTTTGTTCACATCACCTAAAACATACACCTTCTTCCCTTCTATTTTTTGATTAATATAATAGTAGATGTAAGCATTCTATGCTGATTTGGACCTCAAATCCCAAATAAGCCATTACTAGCCTGAGGAATGGTCTGGTAGCTGAATGACATGATCTCAGCCTTAATTTACATGATGCACAGTGTTTATGTTAAGTCATAGTTCAAATGGCTTCATCTTGACTCTCTTTGGTAATTTGTAGACAATCTTAGCAATGCAGCTAAATATTTACGAGTCTAAAATTTCACTCAATTTTTTTTTCATACTATATATAGCATGCAATCGTGCACCATCCCACTGATGTACTTGCAAGAAGTGGGTGTATTGTTTGGTAAGAGTTCAACATTTTTAGGCATCCATTTACTTTCACACACTGTCATTAAATTGACATGTTTGGGAAGCGTTCCTTGTGTGTACTTTTTCTTCTAAGCTAGACATTCTAAAATTATGCAATCAAAGCTAACATGGTAGGTAACCTTAGAGATTTTAGTCCTTTTCTATCTTGGTTTGCTTTCGGTCCTACAAATATTGACATGTTTAATTGTGTTCATTTTTTTGTTATAAACATGTCAACCTTCTTTTTTATGATGACAAAACACAAGTTATGGCATATTATAAATGGCTCGACCAGCTTATTCTATTTATGACATGTTTCTGGAATGAGTTAGTTGTATTATGCCATTTCATGTTATGCTAATGGATCCTCAAAATTTAAATATCACTATCTATTCTCGATTATGAGAATGTAAATTCTGTGCTTGGCACTACATATTTAATAAATATTTCATGTTCACTTTTTAATATTTAATTATTTGCGGTGTTTTTGTCAGGTATTTTTTGTTCTGTATCAATAGATTGCATTATCCCAGTTAAGACCCATTAATGAAAGTCCATAATATAATTTGCACACTTGACTTTGAATCATTGGTGTAGATAATTATCTGTAGCATTTGACTTTAGTCTCCTTTCTGTTTGTTTAAGTTTATGCACCTGTACCAATAATAATATTGTTGTTCAGTGCAAAGCAGAATATTACAGTCTATGCTTGCGATTGTAGCGAAGAGGTCCTTAGAAAGGCAGAAGAGATTATAGCCACTAGAAGTGTTATTTCTCTAGAGCCTCGGTTCTACACTTTCTTGCTTGATTTCTCTGTAAATGATTTCCCTGATTGGTTGTTCTGCACTTCTTGTCGAAGGAATTCATGTCCAGAGCCAGCTAATTTCTCATCAGGTTGGTCTTAGATTTCAAGTTGTAGCATGGAACCTTAATCACATCCTCATCTTGTTACGTAGGATTTCATTTTCCTTCATTTTAGATTCTAGAGGAGAAAACTTGGAAATGTCGCACATGTCAACCTTCTTAAGAGAAGATCAGTGTTGCATTGGTGGAGTTGATTTTGTAACAATGGTAAGTTGGTCTTAGATTTCCAGTTGTGATGCTAAAACAATCAATTATTTATACATATTTATTGATCTATGGTAAGTGACTTAGTGCTTACTTCCTACTCTTATTCACGTGTTTTTTTTTTATCCTTAGCAGAAACATATCAGCTACCAACAATTTCTGAGATTGATAGTTGCCTCCATCACTGTAAACATAATAATACTGATTTAGAACCCTGGGGACCTTTTCTGCATTCACTTCTAGCTGAATAATGATTAGAGCTTTGATCACATTAGTTCATCTACTGATTCAGTTCATTTGTATATTATTAGGAATCCATACATCTGTTTTGTTTTTCTTAATTTTTAAAAGCCAGTAAAAAGAAATAGTGGTACTAGTTTTTCCTTTCTGAATCTGTTAATTCTTGTAAATGAAAGATAAAGTTCAAAACTTGGTAGTAATAGTATGTAAATATTATTTTCAACCGAGCAATTTGTATTCTCCATACAAATTAGGTATTTATATGGTGATGTCGTTTTACAGATATTTACACTCTCAGCAATACCTTTCGAAAGAATGCCCTCGGTTATTGAGAAATGTCTTTCTGTTTTGAGACCTGGAGGCTTGCTTTTATTCAGAGACTACGGTACTCTCTTCTAATCGATCAAAATTGTTACTCATATCCTCCAACTTTTTAGCTTGAAATTCTGTGATGTTTTACTAAAGATTTTTTTTTTTTTTTTTTTTTGCCGGTTGCAGGTCTTTATGATATGACCATGCTTCGATTTTTGCCAGAGCAAAGAGTGGGATTCTGTGAATACATGCGATCTGATGGCACCTTTTCATACTTCTTCTCACTGGATACTGCAAGAAATCTCTTCCTTACTGCTGGATTCATTGAGGTAACAGATACCCTATTGCAATTTTGGTTCTTGATTCTTTTCCTATTAGTGCTGCAGGAAATCTTTAGTGATTAGAATCCTTCTATTTCTGAATTTTAACCATGATAAATCATTCTGCACATATATATTCATTAATATAAAGTTTTTCTCCTGTGGAACATATAGGTGGAACTCACATATTGTTGCATAACATCCGTGAATCGACAGAAAGGAAAGTCTATGCAGAGGGTTTGGATTCATGGAAAGTTCCAAAAGCCTGTTTGACACTTCATATACCGACTTCCATCGAAGTTAGTTTGCCAGAAATCTACCAAGGTTTGTGCTCTTTATGATAGTGAATCACTCTTAAATTCATCATTGGCGTGGTAGAGGAGAATCTATAATTTCATCATATAGAATAATTATACACTTTCAGATCATAAGTCTATATCATTTTTTTATTTTGCCTCTCTAATTCTTCAGAACAACTTCTTACATCACCATTCACCAAGCACAGTAAATTCAAGTAGGTAGAATAGTCTTTGACTTCATGCCATCAAATCTCATGAATCAACCTTTCACTCAACTAAAATAAATCAACATGCATTATTTGAGGAAATATGAGCCCATCCACTACACCTTGTCGGCACAATTCCACTCTGATTCTCACTATAAAATGTTGCCACTTCCCTCAATTAATTCCCCAGCAATCTTCTTCCTATACAGAGGTAATACGTTGTTTTCATTTCCCTTCTTGCTTTAAAAAATAATCACAAACCTTAATTACTTGTTATCTCCGTTCTTTTGCAGAGCATGCAGCAGATTGATCAGTAATTAATTGAGATGAAGTATTCAATCCCTCATCATCATCATCTTCTTCTTCTCCTTGTTTGCACCATGGTGATGATGACACACAGCTTGGCAAGGGAGATGATGAATCCTTTGAATGAAGCAAAGGTTGCCCTTAATGGCTACTCTGCAAACAGTGATATCAGCAACCATCACAACATACCTAGAGATCAGTATAATAATCACAACATAGCTAAGGGAGTGGAGATGGTGGTATTGATTAAGTCAATCAATATTATTTAGTGTTGGATTTGATCACCTAAATAGTTTCAGGGTTTAGGGTTGGTATCTTGTAGCTAATTTTTCCATCAACTATATTCACTGATATAAAGATGAACTTGTTCGTGTTTCTTCCTTGTAATTTATTCACATATATATATATATATATAATGCTAAAAATTGTTGCATAAATCTCATTAAAAGTTTTGTTTTCCTTAAAAATATTGTCTATATTACACATAATTTTTTAAAATCTAACATATAAATATATATTAATTTATAAAATATATGTAATTAACTGACTAAAAAGATAGCTACGATTATGTTTCTTTAAAATTAAATCAACGTATAATTGTATTCATGAGGTTCCAAAGAAAGGTTAAATTTTATATTAAAGTTGTATACAATTTTACTTTGCATTGTAACATAATATTATTTTTGTGACTTGAATCCATAGCCTTAAAGTCATTTGCGTTACAAAAGATTATTTTTATGATTTAAACCCATAACTTTAAGATTATTTGTATCACAAAAAATTATTTTTATAACTTGGATCCATGACCTTAAGGTCATTTGTATTACAAGAGGATATTTTTATAATTTTAATTTAGATAGGTAACTTAAGGTCATACATTAATAATTTTATTTTTACGTTGTATTGTTTTATTTAATAATTCTTTGAATTTCTCAAATATAATATGTGATATAATATATTTTGAGAAATATTCAAACTCACATTAACTAAAAAATCAATCTCATTATTTATTGTCGCATCGTGATGGTAAAAAATGAAACGTTCGTTCTTAGTATTTTTGTTAATTTATTTTAAGATTAATATAAAAAAAATTAATTATAAAAATTAATTTAATTAATTTGAATAATGATTAATATACGAAAGAAAATAGAAAAATTAATATCATAACCGACTGGGTGTCAACCACCCTTTATTAAATTGTAATGTATATTTGAGGGGCTAAATTTATATGCACTTGATTATCGGAGATAAATTGATAAAAATAAGATTACACGGGGCAAAGTGAAAAATTTACTTGTCATACTAATTTCTTCTTTCCCCCTCTTTGGCCCTAACCCGACGAAGGTAACGAAAGGCGAAGAACGGTGTTCATCCTCATCCATCGACGGCCACCGGAGACCTTAATAGCAGTGAGACGACTAGGGATTTCGTTCCATCTTCGACCGAAGTTATCTGGTATTCCTCTCCTTGTTCTCGTTCATCTTTTTCCAGATCAAGGGGTAGATTCCAATTAACTTTTCCTTGCTGAAACAGTAAACCGCTGGCGCGATAAGCGATCTTATATTTAGTTATTGGCATTGTGATTCTATATATTTATCCTTGTTTTGTTTTCTTGTGGTATCTTCTAGCAGTAGATCGTTAGTCTAAATTTTTAATTCTGGTTTTAAAATTCCAACTTTATTTCACCAAAGAGTGATTGAACTATCAGGGTTCTGTCCACAATAAGTTGTACGTCACTGCTTAATTTGGACTTGGAAAATCCTTGACAATACTCGGTTTCCAGTATCTGGCCATTATCTTCACTCTTCAATGAATTCCTTTTGTTTGGAATGATAAAATTTGGGAATGTGAATTCCAACTCTTCAGTAACACCGGATTTCTGTATTTAGATTTGCAATTCCCGTTCATTTTGTTGTTATTACTTATGTCCACAATTTACTAATTTGTTAACTTGCACTATATATAAGACCTCAATGTTAATGGAAAGCACAACTGTAAGTCTTAGTTTCTTTGGAGCCCATTTCTATCTAGGAACTAAAATTCTTTTCTTTCTTTCGAGTGCTCGTTCCAAACAAGCTGTATGAGTTAGAGTAACATGTATCTTATCTTTTGAGAGTTTGCTAATTTGAAAGAGTGCTTAATGTTATGACTTTTGAGTAGAATTCAGGAATATGTTGGTTCCATGGGGTTTTATGGAAATTGAATTATAATTTCTGGTAATCTTTATTTTATCAAACATGTCAATGTAAGATTTATAATAATTTTGCAATGATATCATTGCAGCTAGTAAACATTATAATACAAGGTTATGAACAATTTTATAATTGGCAATTTACCTGTACAATAATCCACGTTTTTATGTAATATATACTTCCAACCAAATGACTCTTAACGGCACTTTTACCACTAGAAAGAGGACATCAAGATTGTAGCCAATGTCTCCATTAGACTCAGGGTTCACATGAGTCTTTAAGGTTGATGTTAGTTAAGGCTTTGGTGATGAGTTTATGAAACATAGTAAGGAGGATTAGGTGCCAAAAGATCTTTGTTGATTTCTAAAAATGTATTTGATTAGGATTGATGATCATAATATCTTGGTCATATGGAGTTTATAGGAAAAGATGCATAATTTCAAACTTATGTTTTCATGCTTTAGTTGTGGCTAAAAATCCATTTTGGTTTCAATAAAATATTTGTTTAATTTTGATATATGTATGTCTATATATAAGAAATTGGATGCTTTCTTGTTCTCATGTAAGGTTTTCTAGTGTATTGGTTGGGTTCTTTGTATGTGTTGTTTACCTTGATAAGCAAAGTAATTGTTTTCCCTACAGGCTTATTACTGAAACCAGATCAGTTTAACTAAACCATGGATCGAACAAATGGAGATGACCGTGTAAGTGAGAACTTTTTGCTTGATATTACATCGGTCAGCCCTTGCGTAGCCTGACGAGGAAATTCATGCTGTAGGAAGGAGTCAGTGTCATGGGTTTTGAAGTTCCCACATCGCCCGATTCAAGCTACAACAATCCCATACCAGGAATTGAGGATGAAGCTCGAGACCCCCCGCTTGTCCCTCCTCATCTGCAGCATACCTTGCTGAACTATCTACCCAGCCAAGATGATCCGAGTAGTCTTTCTGTACCTCAAAATGTGATTCTTAACCACCTCTACATCGAAAATCGAGATGTCTCCAGATCTTCTGTTGCTCTTGGGCTAACCCATCGTTTCTTATCTAAATATGTTACTGTTGTTCTTTATAAGCCGGTTCGGAGAAGGTGATCATGAACACTGAATTCTTATTCGTCTATGGCTATTCAGTCAATATTCAGAAGAACTGGTGGCTTTGATTGTTATCATTTGATAAGTAAATCCCCACTTTTCAGTTGCACATCTGGTCTGTTGAACTCATTTTATTTAAGTCTGGATCAAATATTCTGAATGCTTCTGCAAGAATTTTTTTTCCCAGTGTTGTCATATCATCCTTCATGCAAAACACCTTTTTTTTTTTTTTTTTTTTTTCAGTTTGCAGTATGTTACTCATGTGTATGTTATGTTGGCCTTTGTCATTACAATGCCTAGTTTTTGCGTGTTTGGCCATAGACAAAATGAATCCTTATCCAGTTGAGCCAGAGAGTACTCTACCCATGTGTTTGTGGAGTTGGAGGATTGAATACTAGTCAGACAATTATTCTACTTCAGCCTGCCATGCTCTGTATACAACTCGCATTCTTCAGTTTTGCACTATTATTTTCAGCTTATGCCCCTAAATTAATTATTCGCTTTTCACACACAATTCAACAAAGTGAGTGGGACCTTTCATTATTAGTTTCAGCAACAGTGTATCTTTCTTTCTTGTCCTGTTTCTCATTACAAATACTTGTTTGTATTATCCACATTAGGCAAATATGACAATGATATACATGTGGATTTTTTATCTTTGCAGGATTCTAGTATCTGTTTTTTTTACCAAAAAGAAGAATATCTTAGCACCTTCTATGTCATGAAAAGGATGGAGAGTTGCATAATTTATGTCAAAAAAGTTATGAATAGGAATTTTAATTGTATGTTGCTTTACCATTATGCCATCATTTCTCATTTGAAGTATGATTTAGTCATGATTAGCACAATGATGTGATTAGATTTATTTGGATTCTGAATAGCTAACTAGTGCTACTAATTGTTGAGCATGAATACAAATTCTAGGATAAGCACAAGTTTGATTACTTTATTAGAAACACATGTTTTTCTTTTTTTGGAGAAAGAAAATAGGTGGAGGCCAATTCTTCATCAGAAAAGGAATAGCAGCTCAGTGTCTCTTCTTGGTTTCAGTCAGTGATTAGTTGATTGTCATTACGAAGCCTATCCATTTCAATTCCTTATCATGTCAAGGAAGGGGCCAAAATCTAATTACCATAATCTCATCTGCCCCCACACCTCTGTGCCCATGACCCCACCAATCTCAGACAGTCTATTGCTAGCTATAAAACTCAGAGTTCATAGTCATCAAGACTTGAATGAGATCTCAAATCCAAAAAGAGCCGACCACAAGCAGGAGCTTAGCATCAGTTTGAGCTTAAGAGAGAAGAGTTGCTGGCAATGGCAAAGAGGAAGAAGAAGCTGCAATCCTCGTCTTTCACCCACCGGTGCCGGCTGCTAGTAAGTGAGCAAAAGGCAAGGTTCTACATCCTCCGGCGATGCATCATGATGTTGATTTGCTGGAATGAAAGAGACTAGCTCATATTATACATAGAAGAGTTATAGATTGATGCAGTAGTTTACTGCTTGATATATGAGGATAAGCTTTTAGCTCTAGAAAATTTGTGTCTAAAGCTATACAGCTTGTCGATATATATAATGAAATAGAATTATCAAGGAATGAGTCTGATGGCTGTATCTTTCTTTGTAATTTGTTTTTTCTTCTTAAGTTACCTTCAACCTATATGATCTTTGATATAAAGAGCCAAACATGACTTCTTTCCGTTATTCTGTATACACTTTCAACTTATAATATAGAAGAGTATGATGAATCAATCAAGTTGATGTTACTTTTTGTGTGTGTGAGAGTTTTCTGGTTAGTAGTTAGTTCTTATTTTTTTTCATGCACTGGTCATTATTCGGGCTAGCTAGATTAATCTCCGTGATTTACTTCCTCCGTGTTGATCCTGGGACGAACTGACGGAGGCGTTAGAGGCGAACATTTCGTTTTTTACCATCGTGTGTGTGAGAGAGAGAAGGATTTCTTCAAGTTGATCTTGTTAATTGGGCAGCTATTCTTATTTATGCACCTTGTTATCTGCTGTTTTGTTATTGATGTATACAGAAATTGTTTGCTAAGATTATATGGTGTTCTAATAATACTGGTGATTCATGTTAATGATTTCTGTTTATTAGTCTAAAAAAGATATAGAACCATCATATTAGCGGTTCCTCAAGCTGTCCACTATTATTGGGACGGAGATAAAGCAGAGAAGTCCAAGTTATAAGTTTTTGAGCGGGGATCTTCCGAGGCGATGAAACCTTCTATAAGATTTGACTTCCCGATTTTTATAGTTTTATCTCAAATATTTATTATTGAATTATGTCTCGAGAGCTTATGTACTTAAACCAATGGTTTGAAATTGTGATGGAATCATGATGTGATGCTGATTCCAAATCACTCCATTAAATTTAAACTTTTTCTTATTTAGATGAATCATGAGATTATATTTCTACTCATATTTCATGGCCTTGAGTGGCATTAAAGGCCGTCCCAAGGAGGAATAGGATCTTATTGAATTTATTTTTTTTATATTATAAGTGATTATTTTTGCGATCAAATCTATGATCTCCAAGTTATATAATAATAATTTTACCTATTTTTGCAATTTAAACTCTTGATCTCCATGTCATCTGTAGTAATTTTATCATTGCAAGACCCTCCAAACTTATTTATATTACACAATATATATTAATGCAAACTTAATCAACAAAAAAAAACACACACAAATACAACACTCCGAACCATCGAGCAAGCTCCCAACATTAGACATGAACACACCACGAAATAAATATATACTGCAACAGTAGCTTATCGTATATATAGAGACATGAGAGAACGGATCGATCGATCGATCGATGTATCAGTAATTAGCACCGGTAGCCGGTGGAATTTCGGCGGCAGTAGTTGAGGAGCAAACTGACGCCGCCGGTGGCATTCAGGGCGTAAGCGGCTCCGAAGACGCTGGCGTTGAAGGCGGTGCAGAGGCACGTCTCGGCGTCGAAGGTGGCGAGACCGGCGATGAGAGCGCAGCACGGCGACGGCCGCGTCGCCGCCGGCCTCGGCAGGTTCCCGAAGCTGACGTTGACGAGGCCGCCGAAGAGGCTAGAGCAGACGCTGAAGCCGAGCGCGTTGACGGAGCAGCGGCCCGAGGGCGGCGGCGGATTTGGAGAATGCCATGTTGTTGCTCGACGAAATGCCACTTCGACTTGATTTCAGTCAAATATATAGAGCAGCTAGCGTAATAATGCCGGAAATTAAACGAATAATCCATGCGTTTAATTAACTAATTGTAATTAGGCTCCATTAACAACGTTCTTAAGTTTCGCCTCAAGTTCAC
>JBBUKS010000580.1:0-13061 GCA_038050645.1 Hedychium gardnerianum
AAAAAGGAGTGTCTATTTACTTTTATTTTCCGCTGCTACTTTGAAAAGAAAAGATTTTCGAACGAGATTCACTCCCCCCCTCTCTCTTGTCTCTAACGATCCAACACGTACAATTTTCTTTCTTGCTTGAAAACAATTCTCAAGTTTATATATCAGTCTAGGAAATTAGCTTCATTGTCCTTATCAAGGACAAATCATAGAGAGAGAGTATGATTCGTATTTGTTGATATGGTGATCTACAATAAGAAATGCAGGAATAAGTATGTATCATATTTAAATTTAAATCACTTAAGTAGGCTTTTAATTAAATGATTCTCCCACTGGACTGTAAAGTTCGGTAGGAGCAAGTCATAAATATGGACAACCGTAGTTTACCCACACTACTAGCTCCGAACCCAATAGCAATAACATCCATGTGGGACAAGATCCACATTATACATCATCTTGAGTTAGTTTTGGCTAATCGCCCAAGACTCGTATAACTTAGGTAGACAACATTTACCAATTACATCATATGCAACTCTTGGTTAGTCAAGTGAACAAGACTATTTGTACCAATTACATCATATGCAACTCTTGGTTAGTCAAGTGAACAAGACTATTTGTTTGTTTGCCCATCGTATGAGATATGCCTCTAAGTTCTCAATTCAATTAAGATAACTTAGTTAAGTCACACCCAAAATTTAATAGTTGGACATCACAATTGTCCTATTATAGTTTACCAAGATAAATCGAATCACTTTGCTTTGGCAAATATGACTACAATTGATCAAGATAATAGTGAGTATCAAACTTTGGTAGGTATATTATATTGACTTAATTGTTATGAAACTACTTATTAAGCATGCATCACATACAAACACGAGACACATCAACATATAAGCAAAACAAGTAAAGAAACGTAACATGGTTATGACCCCATCTACTACGTACTTCTAAAGCCAGTGAGAAGATCAAAAAGTCAACCTAGGTAAAAGCATCTTCTTCAAGTGCTTCCTTGGTCGTCGTGTGTTGTTGTCCTTCTCCCTTTTTCACCATCGTCTAGTAGACTATTTTTTTTTTCTAATTTGTACATTATAAAATATAAAGAAACCTCGAGTTACATTCGAGGGTAGTATAAATTTACAACAAGAATGAAAAAGATGAGAGGCACGACACACAGACCGTATTATGAATTACAACATGCACACATACATAATCCAATCAAATTGGAGTAAAGGGCCATAAACATGCACCATGTCATATAACATTCACAATAAATTTATGACATTTAATTTACCATGATTTCAACAATGAATTATGAGCCGCAACGCCACGGCGATCCTGCTAGCCGGTTAGCGAGCGGGGTCAAGGGGGCAGCGCCCCTTACAGGGGTCTCAGGGGGCAGCGCCCCCAAAGTAAAATTATTTTTTAAACTCATTTGAATGAGTTGTTGCCATACCAGAGATCAACAAAACTGTTCACAACAGTTTGTGTGTTTCACACAATCTGTTCTCAATAGATGCCAACCCGAGACCACCTATAGTCATATATGTTTCTGTTGAACGAAATCAGATTATAGCACGCATTCATAACACGTATGAAGATTCTATATCCTGTAGTTTGTTCAATACAAAACAAATACTCATAATATGTTGCAAATCATAATAAAGGCTGATGCAGTTTCGATATCACATATTAAAACATTACTATAACCTTGTATACGCCTTCGCAAGTGGATTTGATACCACTGTAAGGATCTTAAGCGCAAAAACAACATATAAGCGCAGCGGAATACTATCAAGATCCTTTCCAGATGATCCATGTGAAGGAAACCGTATACTAGGGGTTATGAGAGTTATACCTTTGTTGCGTGAGCTATGTTCTCTCGGCAACAACTTTGGTTCTTGTTGGATCTCAGCACGATTAAGTGTTCGCGCCTCTTTCGGTATCCACACGAACACGTTCTGTCCATCTCATGAACTCACAAACTTGGAGAAGAAAAACCACCTAAGATTGTGCTAGCAACCACACAAGGGGTTTCGGCCAAGGAAGAAGAAGGAGAAGAAGAGGAATCAAATTCAAAAATTACATGAAAATCTCATTTTGCAACCTTTTATATTCATCCAATGAATACCAAAGGTTTTTGCCTCTTGGTCTTCTTTTTATCAATGCTCTATTAATCTCTATTAATGAGCATTAATCCTCCTTAGTTGGTTGAGTTCATCCAATGAATTTAACTCATTGATTCTCATCAATTCGAATTGACTCCATGAGTCTAATTCGAATTGGACTCTATTCAATAGTTGAATTCATTTGAGTCTAACTCAATGATCTTCCTTTTTCAATACATAATTAATCTTTATTAATTATCTTTAATAGATTAAATTTTAACATATTAAATTAATCATTAATATAATAAGTTAATCTATATCTATTAACTCAATAAATTTAATTATCTTATAATTGATTCTTAGAATTAATATTTATAATCATAGCATTTATAAGAGAAAAGTATGGAGACTCATGACTCTTATCGCTAACTTACTTTAAGAGAGAATGCCATTGGTCGCCAAAAAGACGAAGGTCAACCCTCAATTCCTCCCTACTAATCCCTAAAAAGGTTCAATTTATTTGCAAAATATTTCATTCTCAATCAGAATTCCAATCTAAAATTGCCAAAAACTATCCATGATTAAAAAGATTAAATTCTCTTATTTTATTTTCTCATTTTTTCTTCCTATAATTGTGTTTCTAAAAGTAATATTGTAAAAGAACAAAGTCAAGTCCAACTTTATAATGTCTAAGTGTGCTTGATAAATTAAGCTAAGTTAAATTAAGTTTAAAATAAATTAAATTATTTGAAATAATTATTAAAATTTGACTTAATTTTTTTTACGAACTTGAGCTTGATTAAGTTTAATTTGAAATTGATTCGTTTAAATGTTATTAAACTTTGAGTTCAAGTTATTTAATTATTTAAAAAATTTACAAGTTTAAACTAGTTTAATTAATTATTAAATTTGACAATCATACTTATTTTTTCATTTTAAATTTTTGTTTAATTATTTATCATGTTGATGAAAATATTATTGAAGAATGATTCACAAATTTTATTTGTGAATATTATTTATAAAAATTATTCACAAAAGTTTATAATTATTTTTTTATAATCTAGATATTTAATTTTTTAAACTGACTAATTGTGAAAGTTATTGATCCGGTCTTATAAAAAAAATTTATCAATCATCAAAATAAATTAAAAAATATTTATAAAAACTCATTTAAATAATTAATATTTTTAAAATTATCATTTTATTAGACAAAAATTACGTCACAACTTTAAGCACTTATCATTATGAATATCAAACTTGCATTTAAATCATTTACATCCCTATCTTAAAGGCTCCTAGCAATATAAAACAACTCTGGGATCTTTGAGCCTCTCCTTTTCATTTTTCATTGACAATATAAAAAGTGCGCCATGGCCATCCCCAATCCACTTAGGCTAGCTTTGGACCACTACTTTATGCACCAGTCCATTTAGAGCTATGTCATGGCCGTGCAGACTTGTCGACTCGCCGATAGAAACTGCCCTTTGCCAGCCTGATCTTCCAATCTTCTGGTGGCATGTAAAAGAGTCCTTTTTAAGCCTGGCACCGAGCTCTTCTACTAACTCTTTGCTTCAGGTAGAGTTTACTGGCTAGAAGAGAGAGAGAGAGGGGTAAATACTGTTGAAGAGAGGTCAGCAGGTCCACTGCCTCCATGCTTTGCCAGTCAATGCTGGGCTCTTTGAACTTTCCCTTTTCTCGTGAATAAATGGAGGTGAAAGAAGGAAAAGATGTTAATTTATTGGGTGTGGCCCTGTGGCTGTGGTGGGTTTATGGTTCCTGGCTTCTTTAATGGTAGTAATTTAATGGGTGGGGTGACAAGACCTGGAGCTGCTTTGCCCATTTCCCGGCCGCGCTTGTCCCCTCGGTGCTACTGAATCAATCACTGCTCCCATTACTTGCTCTGCTTTGCTTTGCTTTGCTTTGCTTTTCTGTGGAAATCAATGAAATGAAGGCTTTCTCTAGTCCTTACTCTCTCCCTCTTCGCTTGGCGAATCACAACTCAGCCTCGTAGACACTGTTAGGCTGCTCTGCTCTGCTCTGCTCTGTTTCTTTTAAAATGACATTGAGTGGGCACTGACTCAGGAGCCTGTTCGATGAGTTGGGCCGGGCAATGCCGAGTCTGGGACAGTAGACATCTCTGAGTTGGGCCGGGCAATGATGAGTTCGATGCATCTCTGACAGTAGACGTGAAGGTGTTAGGAGACCGTTGGCTCTGCAAACCCTATCTGCCTCTCATCCTCTGGTTCCGTCAATCAGGTTGCTTGGATTACTGATGTGCTTTGGCCCCAACAAGGTGAGCTTTTGTGAAAGTTTTTCAGCCATTTTTTTTATACCAGGCGTTTGATGTGTGCTATTGGAGACCACTATCTTCTAATAGCCTGCATCTTCAAGTTTAGTTTCAGATAAAGGGATTTGATGCGGCAGAATTCTATCCAGCGATGATGCCGTCGAAGCTTTCTCATTAGAGATTACTGACGAAGCATTCTTCCACAATCACGGCCGGCTCAAGGCAAAGGCCCAGGGCCTTAAGTTTTTTGGGGGCCTATAAAAAAAAAATCATATATATATATATATATATATTAATTATTAATTTATTTTGGAAATATACAAATATATCGATAAATATTTAAAATTATTAATTAAAATAAATTTTAACATTTTCACGGATCAAATTAGATTTATTCTATATTTTGTTTATTTTCTTACTATTCAAAGTTAAATTTGATCAATATATAATTTTTAATTTTTTACATATCAAAATTAAATTTAGTCAATAATTTTTAATTTTTTATTAGTAAAATTAGGTTTAGTAGGTAATTTTTAATTTTTCATAACTAAAATTTGATTTATTAATCAAAATTAGGTTTGTCTAGTAAACTAAAAATATTTATTAGTAAATAATTTTTTTATAATTTTTTTTTTAAAAGTTCAAAAATATATTTAATATTATCTCTCTATATTTTTTTATTTTTTCTCCATCTTCCTTCGTCATCATTTTTATATTGTTGTTATAGTGTCTTTATTCCTCCACAAGTTATTGTAAGCAATTTTTTTATATATAATTTGTTGTTACTTATTAATATCAAGAAAAGATTATTAATTAAATATTTTTGTCTAAGAATTTATCATTATAATAATTTATCATTCTTTGTCAAATTTAATTAATATTTTATTCGTTAAATTTAATTTTATTTGATTAATGGTCATAATTTTCAATCACTAAAATAACTTTTACAATGCACTAAACTATTTTTTAAAAATTTATTAAAAAAAATAAATATCTTTAATAATTTTTTTATAATTTTTTTTATAATTTTAATATTAAATTTTTTATTAAAAAAAATGAATCCTTAAATATTTTTTCGCTTAGGGCCTTTAAAAATATATAGTCATGGCCACGATACAATTACTGACCAAGTGTTGTGGTAAAAGGCGAAACGCTCGCCCTCAGCGCCCCCGTCAATTCGTCCCAGGATTAATACGAAGGAGGTAAATCATGGGGACTAGTCTAGCTAGTCTGAACAGTGACCAGTGCATGAAAGAGGGTAGAAACCTGGCTACTAACCAAAATTTGAACCTCAGACCTCATTATGGCAACATCTCATGCACTAGCCATCAGTCCATCCCGTGAGTCAATTACTGACCAAGTGTTCTTCCGTGATATGGTAGACATAGATTGATGCGTGTCAGAGAATTCATTGTGAGTAATCCAACTCCGACGAAACCCATCCAATGCTTAAAGTCGACTCAAGAGGAAAAAATGTACTTCTGTAACTCTAATATGATTATCTTATGGAGAGGAGTTTCTCAAAAGGTGCATCTTTTGCATTTTTATTAAAGGATGCATTCCTCTGCGATTGATGTCACCGTAATCATCGTATCAAATTGACCTTTGTGACTTCATATACTCGAGCTCGGGCTCAGACTCAAGCTCGAGTCTTTGGCTTTTGGGTGCTCAGGAGTTCGGCACTCAGGTGTTTTGACATTCGATACTCGGGCACGAGAGCTCAAGTTTAGGAAGACACTATATGATGATGTAGCATGTTTAGGATTGGGTACGTATAAGTGCATCCTGCTAACTTGAGACTACCAATGGTATCCTGGATCGAGATTGAATTGATTTGTTTTTTCTTTTTCTTTAGCTAAAATTTGGTCATTAAAAATTGAGCGGAAAGCATTTTTCTTTCTCCCAACAACTGAAATCTCAAACTTGTCTAAGCCTGAAGTTCTCCTTCGTTGCGTTGTCCATTGTCGCTTCTATTAAGCCTACTACCTTACATTGCTTGCCCATAGGCACAAGCTCACGGCCAGCTAGCAAGCTCCCAGCCACCCATGAGCTCCCAGACTACTTGTGAGCCCATTGATGACTTGCAAGCTCAGTAACCCTAGATAAATTGTCCCCACGAATTATCACATATGGTTCATATAGTGATGTTGTTATAGATAAATTTGGGTCAATTTACAACGGATACGGAATGCTCTACTGGTTGCCTCACCCCTTGCATGCGCTATTGTTATTGGGCGAATGATGTGTGTATTTTATATAGAGTTTCTATAGTAGTTTGATACACATCTTATATCATTTTATATGCATATGACTCATGTTTTCATCTATTTATACTTCATTTTGATATTTTCTAGTTTGGAAAGTCACTCTTGTTTATTTCTTTGATAGAATGCGAAAATGAGTGAAAATGGAGTTAAAATACCCATTTCCAAGAGAATTTCAGCTACCACGGTCGTGGCCAATTTGGTTGATATTAGTGAATTACAAATTGATTGAACTAGACTATTTTTCTCTACAGTTTTATATTTAATTTTTTTACACATTTCTTAGCATTATTTCTTTTTCACGGATTTCTTAAATTTGAAGTATGTTAAAAATCAAATAGACGTGATGAGGATGGTCGACGGGGCTAGATTTCTCAAAGACTTTGCTGTACCTTTCTTTCAATCCTTGAGATCTTGCATTGTTAGGCCCCTAATTGAAGCCAGAAATTTTGAACTTAATCTAGATTTGATTCTTATTATCCAACAACAGCAATTCGGGGGCACACTTTCAAAAAATCCATACCGATATTTGAATCATTTTCTAACATGTTGTGATACGATAAAGCGAGATGACGTTTTTGAAGATGCAGTCAGATTAATGAGATTTAGTTTCTCTTTGACCAATAAAGCCAGTGATTGACTATACTCACTTCCATCAGGGAGTATCACAATTTGGGGATAAATGAAGAAGTGTTTTCTTAATAAATATTTTTCACCAACCAAAACAACGAAATTGAGAAGCCAAATCATAGAGTTCAAATAGTTGGAGGGAGAATCATTGTTTAAGGCTTGGGAAATTCTCAAGGGATTGTTATTGCAGTGCCCCCATCATGATCGAGAAGAATGATTCACAATTCATCTATTCTACATGGGGATATCTGATGCAGTAAAGATTTCACTAGATATGATAGCAGGAGGTTCTTTAATGAAGAAAAATGTGAAAGATGCTTATTCTCTTCTTGAGGATGTAACGTCAAATCTTAACTTATGGGGGGAAGATATAAGAGAGAGTCCTTCTAACATGGATGAAGATGATATTGTTACAGTAGCACAATGTCCAGTCGGGCACAGAACACCTCCAGAAAGTAATTTGGAACAAATAAAGAGAAATGTTGAGATTATGAACCAGAGCATAAATGAGATAAAGGAAAAAGTATAAAAGTTAGTGTTCACGGAGAACGAGTTTCCATCAGAATGCTTAAATGAACTTCTCACCCCATTTGAGATAACATTGGGCAAAGCAGATGAAGAAAATAGGATCTTAGAAGTCAGGAATAATTTTCATACCGAGGCATCATCGCCAAATAAGTTGCTGCAAATATCGAATTATGCAAAGTTCCTAAAAGATGTGTGGTCTCTGAAAAGGAAATTGGAGGAACTATGGCGTTAACTAAAGAGTGCAACACTTTAATACAAAATGAGTTACTTCCTAAATTAAAAGATCTTGAGAGTTTTTCGATACCTTATACTATTGGTAATGTCAGCATTAATAGAGGAATTTGTAATCTTAGATCTAGTGTGAGTCTTATATCACATACATTATATAGAAGAATTGAACTTACTGAATTGAAATTGTGACTTTACAGTTCATAGATCATTCAATCCAACATTCTATGGTAATGATTGAGGATGTGCCAGTAAAGATCAAAGATTATGTCGTGCCTGCAAATTTTATGGTTCTGGACATGAAAGAAAATATGCATATCCCCCTCATACTAGGGAGACCTTTCCTAGTTACAATCGGTGTCATAATTGATGTCAAAAATCACCGGCTCTCATTGATGATAGGAGGAGAGAAAGTTGAATTTGATTTGTCTAAGGCTATTAAATTATCATATGAAATGGATACTTGTTACAGTGTCGAAGTGTTACATAAAGTTGTACAAGAAGAGATAGAAAGTGGGCTATTGAATGATGAGGCATATGGAGATGAGGGAGATTTTGATTTCTCATGGTGGATGGACAAAAATCCAAATTTATTTAGGGTTAAAGAGAGTTCCGAAAATTTTGAGCTAGGGCAAAATGAAGAAATGAAGGTAAAAGCTCCTCTTGTCGAACTGAAGTCACTCCATTCGAACCTTAGGTATGAATTTTTTTGGACCAAGTTCCACATACCCTATGATTGTGAATGCTGATTTGAATGAGTCAGAAATCCAAAAGTTACTTGGGGAACTCAGATTGCATAAGAAAGTACTGAGATATACCATTGAAAATATAAAATGCATTAACCCATCTTTATGCATGCATAAATTTTACTTGAAAATGATTATAAATCTTCAGTAGAACATTAAAGATGGTTGAACTCAAATATAAAAAAGAAAGTCCAGAAAGAGGTATTGAAATTGTTGGATGCATGAGTGATCTACTCAATTTTAGATAGTGAATGGATGAGCACGGTTCATGTGGTCCTGAATAAAGGGGGAATGACGGTAGTAAAGAATACGAATAATGAGTTGATTCCTACTAGATGGGTCACAGAATAGCGAATGTGCATTGATTATAGAAAACTGAACAAGGAAACAAGAAAAGATCATTTTCCTTTACCATTCAATGATCAATGTTAGAGCAATTGGCCAAGCACTCATATTATTGCTATTTGGATGGATATTCGGGTTTCTATCAAATTCTAATTCACCCAAGTGATCAAGAGAAGACTATATTTACTTGTTCATATGGTATATTTGCTTACAAGAGAATGTTCTTTGGTCTTTGTAATGCCTTAGCTACTTTCCAATGATGCATGATGGCTATCTTCTATGATTTTATTAAAAATATAATGGAGGTTTTTATGGACGATTTTTCTGTATATGGTACCAGTTTTGATTCATGGTTGGCAAATCTCTCTAAAGTCTTACAAAGATGTGAAGATGTTAACTTGATTTTAAATTGGGAGAAGTGTCATTTTAGGTTGGGACATATGATTTCTAAATGGTGCATTGAGGTCGATAAAGCAAAATTTTAATTATCGAAAGGCTATCTCCCCCAATAAATGTGAAGGGAGTGCGGAGTTTCTTTGGGCATGCTAGATTCTACCAACGGTTCATAAAATACTTTTTTAAAATCTCCAAACTTTTGATTAATTTACTTTTGAAATATGTTGATTTTAATTTTGACTTGGAATGTTTGGAAGCTTTTCACAGGATAAAGAAAGCTCTGGTAACAGCCCCAATAATGTAAGCTCCGGATTGAAATCTTCCTTTTGAAATTATGTGTGATGCTATTGATTTTGCAGTTAGAGTAGTATTGGAGCAGAGTAAAAACAGAAAGTTATATATCATACATTATGCAAGCATGACTCTAGATGATGCTCAAGAAAACTATGTCACTATGGAGAAGAAATTGTTAGCTGTGGTATTTGCATTTGATAAATTCAGGTCATATTTGGTGGGATCGAAAGTGATAGTTTACACAGATCATACTGCAATCAAGTATTTATTGAACAAGAAATATGCAAAGCCTCGACTCATTCAATGGATATTATTGCTTCAAAAGTTTGATCTGAAAATCAAAGATAAAAAGGCTCAGAAAATTCGGTAGTAGATCATCTTTCTCGATTTAACCATTATGATGAAGACAAGAAGGATAATGATTTATCGATTAATGATTCTTTTCCTGATGAACAACTTTTAGTAGTTAGAAGTTCAGATGCTTCTTGGTACGCAGACCTAGTGAATTTTTTAGCATGACTGATCTTACCCCTGGAGCACACCTACCAATAGAGAGAAAATTTTTAACGGATGCTAAATATTTTATTTGAGATGAACTATTCTTACATAAAAGATGTGCAGATGACACCTATAGAAGATGTATTCCAGACAAGGAGATTCGAGATATTCTTCACAATTGTCACTCTTCTGCTTATGGAGGTCATTCCAGAGAAATGAAAACTGCAATAAAAGTTCTTCAAGAAAAAATTTATTGGCCTCATATCTTCAAGGATGCTAGGGATTTCATAATGGCATGCGATCGCTACCAAAGGACAAGAAATGACACCAAAATACATGAAATGTCATTAAATATCATCCTAGAAGTTAAACTTTTTGATGTATGAGTGTGGATTTTATGGGACCTTTCCCCATATCCGAGGTGAACAAGTATATCTTGGTAGCTCTTGATTATGTTTTCAAGTGGGTGGAGGTCGTTGTATCTCCCTCATGTGATGCCAAGACAGTGATCAACTTGTTCAAAAAGGTCATTTTTCCTAGATTTGGAATCCCACGAGCAGTGATTAGCGATGGAGGATCTCACTTTATTGAAAGACAGTTCAGAAATATACTCAAGAAGTATGGAGTTAATCATAAGATAGTCACGTTATACCATCCTTAAACTTCTGGTCAAGTAAAAATATCAAATAGAGAGATCAAGAGTATTTTGGAGAAGATAGTTTTAACATCATGGAAGGATTGATCCCATAAATTGGATGATGTTTTATGGGTGTATCGAACTACTTATAAAACTCCTATAGGAATGATGTCATTTCGGTTAATCTATGGGAAGACTTGTCACCTCCCGATGAAATTAGAGCATAGAGCTTATTGGGTCATTAAGCAACTAAATTTTGATCTAAAGACACCTGGAGAGAAGAGGAGACTTCAATTGAGTGAATTGGAAGAAATCCGACGAGATGCGTATAAGCATGCCAAATCATACAAGAAAAGAACTAAGATATGACATGATAAGGATATCATGATGAGAGAATTCAAGGAAGGTGACTCGGTATTGTTATTTAATTCAAGACATAAGTTTTCTTCGAAAAATTGAAATCAAGATGGTCGGGACCTTTCCAAGTACAAAAGGTGCATCCATATGGAGCTGTGGATATTTGGAGTAAAGCATCGAAGACTTTTAAAGTGAATGACCAGGGATTGAAGAAGTATTTTTCGGACTGCAAGTTGATGAGGGAGAAGCGCAAGACTTTCTTGAACCACCGAATCCAGATTGAGGGATATTGGTTAATATTCAATAACTTAGTTGTAGTTCGTTAGTCTAATAGTTTTTTTGTTTTGTAGCATGCATCATGTTATGTTATGTTTATGCTGTCCTTTTTGAAGTCAATTTGAAGCATGCGTGCATAGCCTTGTCCTTTAAGCAAAATTTTGATGATACTATGTGAATATACTCCTTTACTTCTGGTAATTCATGTTCTCCCTATCTTGTAGTAAGATCATGAAAGCATTGTTGAGTCGATAATGATTCACCAATTGCCTACTTGATGGTTTGACTATTTCACTTCACTTATGGTTTGCTTTTGAAAAGTTGATTTAGTACGACTTAGTCATAATTCATCTTGTTGAACTAGTACCTTTGTGACCATAGGTAACCCTCTCCCAACATTTTAGTTACTGAATAACCTGAGTTCATGTCAACTAATTTGAAAAAAATCTGATCTAAAAAAAAGAGTTATTTGTTTAAGTGTTACACATTGCAAGCACTTAGCAAAAAAATAAAAAAAAAAGAAAAGAAGAGAAGAATAAAATAATAAGAGATCATAAAAAAATAGTTGTCATGAGTGAAAACTAATAGGTTATTCCTTAGAGACTAAGTTAGGTTACTAGGGAAATAACTACTAAGTTCTCTTGATATCGAGTATTTCTTTAAGACTTTATGTTGGGAAGAGGATACGAACCTTGTGTATGGCAAGTAAGTGTCTAACGCCGGAAACCTTGGAAACACGATGGAATGACGATTTGACTTAGGGTGGAACTTGAAAACTCTAGGAGCCAACTATGCACTGTGCATTTAAACTTTCTTGTTAGGCTTAGTAAAATTAATCGAATGTCTTTGCTTAATGATAGTACTACTTGATGAGATTAGATGAATTTATTGAAGTTGAGAGATGATCATTCATATGTGTTCTTGATATTAATGTTTGCTTGAGGACAAGCAAAGGATTGGTCTAGGGGATTTTGATGTGCGCATTCAGCTTTACTGGGTACACCTTATATATCGCTTTTGGGCAACCCTCTCAACAACTAAGAGATCCATTCAAAGAACACAAGGACTAGTTGAAGTAATGAGTCTCCCATATAGGGTAGGGAGACTCATTCATTTTATATAGGGTTTCTATCATAGTTTGATACACATCCTATCTCATTTATATGCATATGTCTCATGTTTTTATCTATATGTGCTTCATTTTGATATTTTCAAGTTCAAAGAGTTGATCTTGTTTATTTTTCTTTGATAGGGCATGAAAATGGAGTTCGAAAACCACTTTATAAGTTCACTCCAATTGCCACGGTTGTGTCCATGGCCATGCCAATGTGGTGAGGACATGCCAAAGTGTTAAAGTCTCCCAAAGTTCACCATGGACAACCTATGTCAGCCAGCACGGACCGTGCTGTTAGTAGAAGCCCTAGAGCCAATCATGTGATGGTTGACTAAAGGATTCATTGTATCATATTCTTGTATTAATAA
>JBBUKS010000611.1:0-13059 GCA_038050645.1 Hedychium gardnerianum
CCAAACAATAATGGAAAGATTATATATGACATACAATCGTGATATTTATAATCATAGTAATGGATATAATAAATTTGGAAATATTATCCTTTGCTATCGATTTATCTTGAATATGATGCTAAATATGATAAATATTAATTGATTGAAATCAATTCGAGATTATTATCCATTATTGTCATTAGTGGGCTCCCGTGGAATGCCCCATCTGCCTTGCCGAGTTCGCCAAGGGCGACGAGATTCATATTCTGCCTCAGTGCGGGCATGGGTTTCATGTAAACTGCGCCGATACATGGCTCACGGCGCACTCGAGCTGTCCCTCCTGCCGTCGTGTGCTAGTCGTTGCTACTGCCACCTTCCCGCCCTTACGGTGCCAGAGGTTCAGGGAGAGGTCGGAGAATGGGGCTGCTTTCCCATCCGCAGTGGCAGTGGAGGAAGCTGCCAAGGCTAGAGAGGATGGCCGCCGCAATAGGTTCCTCCCCTGAGCCTTCTTCTACTCCCTCTCCTGTAGCTTGCCAAATCAACTGCTTACCTTATTTTGTTTATATTTAGATAGTTATTGGCTCATAATTCCATGGGTTTGTAATATGATTAAGATCTGCCAACTTGTTCATACTATTTTGCTCTTTGAGTGAACCTCAATGGGTCATATGTGAAAATAATGTCATATTGTATCATACAGTTGCTTTTAGGCAAGTTGATAAAGAAAGCTGAATCATGTGAAATGCTTAGCTTTACCTTGGTCAAGTTATTTGCATGTTTATTCATTTGATTCCCACAACATAAAGTGGTTAGTGATGACACACTGTATATAATGGATATTTCAGAATCAGATTCTAACAGAGGGGAGGGTTTTTGCTATAGCACTTGTACAAGCAAGTCATGAGCTAATAGTTATGTCGGAAATTTTGTTGCTGTCATCGATCAGTCAAAGTGTTCAAGCTTATTGTTGGGACAATTGACTACGAGATTGGATGAATCCTGTGACAACTTTCTGCTGTGATTCACACTGAAGCCATTTTTTCCTTTTTTCCGCACACCTCGGTTATGAACATCTCTATCTTGATATCACTTTCCTTTTGTGTTGGTGTACTGTCTGGAAAGAAAAAAGTTAAAATGATTTATTTATGGTTGCTGTTAGGCCATGGTAGGTTCCAGGTAATCAAGCTTTAGAGCAAAGATTTTTGGTGTCTTGGCAGCACGTTCTGAAAGCACAGAGAGTCCACTCTTCTGGCACCATTTGTTTAAAAATTGAACGTGAAAAAAAAAATTGACAAGGAAAGAAGTGCAGTCCAATCAAAGAAGTGCATTCTCAACTAACTAGGTGAGTTCTCTTTAATACACAGATCCTTCTTTCGCCATTTATCACTTTTACATAACCTAAATTCCTCAACTTGAGCTCAATTCAATCTGATCGATATAGAACTAATTTTATTTGTTTGCTTATTTTAATTTCACCGTGATCGAGATGGTTTCCACTTTGATTACATTGTTTTTCTTAGATTCTTTAAATTAGCTCCAATGTAATTATTAAAAGCAATATAGATACATCAAAACAAAATCATATGATGCATCTAAGGATCTAATTATTATCAAACTTTAAGGCAAAACTGAAATCAGAATACAATGGCAAGCGAGGGTTAACCTGAATCCATCGCAAGGGTCATTGTATCTTACTTGTCAATGTACAAATTCCTGCAAGCGCAGTAGATGACCTTCTGCAGGGATCGGGCAACAATCAGATTCCTTCTCAATAGGGAAGAGAGGAGGAAGGAGGAGAAGCTAAAGAGTTAAGATGCCCAAATAAATTTTCACCTTCTTCTTATATACCCAACGCCCATCCTGTAGGGACCATCTATCTTAAAGCTCATAACCCATTAACAGTCCATCAATATTAATGAAATGAGTTATTGTATCTACACATTGAATCCACATCCAATATCTAAACCAACTTCATGCTACAAGCATTAGATCACTTAATTGGGGTTTAGTTCTTTAATGACAATTAGTTGTGTATGTGTGTTAATCAAGTGCAAGACCACCTTATGGAGATTAAGCTCACCCATGTGAACTTAATTGGATTAGGTCCACCCATGTGGACTTAATCCTTCAATCTCCCACTTGAAATATACTTGATCCCTTATACATCACACAACTCCTTAGTTGAACTCAACATGCCAAAAAGTTTATAGGTTAAATACCTCTTTAACAATCTGGTCTATTAAATCAATTAATATATGACTAAAAAAATCATAGTTACTATAATTGTAACAAGACCCAACAATAATCAGTATTAATATCATTAACGACATAAATCAAATGTGGATGCGTAGTACAAGAATGACACAAAATGTGATCTATAAGTGGACATTCTCAATAAGTCCTCCTTATGACCCAAACAGGGTTCAAATCATATTTACCAAAACATTATGCTGAACCGCAACGGTAAATCATAATTCATCCTTATGACTCATATTTACAAAACTATATGCTAAACTACAATAGTAAATAGAGTCTCACATCATATTTACAAAATCGTATGCAAAACCGCAATAGTAAATCATGATATCCTCATGTTCAGAGAGTCAAAATCAAATACACATATAAAAACTTATAGTACGTACAATAAGTCAAAAATACATGTGTTCATTAAAATAGAGCATCACACAAAATATATATTCTTACATAATGAGTACTTCATCAAAAGGAAGAACCCCTATACTCAACACATGCTAATGAAACACCTTGGGTGACAAACCCTTGGTGAGCGAATCCGCTAACATGAAATCTTTCCTTATATGCTATATTATAATTTGATCACTCTGAACTCTTTTTTTAACCACTAGAAACTTTATGTCGATGTGTTTAGACTTTGACGAACTACAGTTATTCTTGGAATACAATTTTGTAACTTTATTATCACAGTTAATCCTTAATGACCTGTCAATGCCCCTAATGATCCATAACCCTATGATAAAGCTCCGCATTCATATCCCATGATTGACAGCTTCATAGCAGACTATAAACTCTGCTTCCATAGTAGAGGTGACTATTAGCGTCTGTTTGATACTTTTCCATGATATAGTCCCTCCCGCTATCATGAAGACATAACCTGAGGTGAATCTCCTGCTATCTAATCATCCAGCAAAATTGGAATCTGAATATCCAAGGATCTCTAGATGACCTAATCTCCGTCTCCGATATATGAGCATATAATCCTTTGTTCTTTGTAAATACCGCATAACGCTCTTTACAACTTTCCAATGCTCTGGTCCAGTATTACTCAAATATCTGCCCAACATTCCCACAATCTACACAAGATCCGGACACATACATACTTGAGTGTACATTAAACTCCCTACTGTTGATGCATAGGAAAATTTCTGCATTTCCTTAATCTCAAGTTCATGGCGTGAATATTGTTGCAAGCTAAGTCTATTACCCTTCGACACTGGTGTGTCACCGAGAGCACAATTCTGCATGTTATACCGAATGAGCACCTTTTCTATAGAGGCCTTTTGTGATAGTCCAAGTGTGCACCTTGAATGATCATGAATAATCTGTATGCTTAAGATAAAAGATGCATCACCAAGATCCTTTACTTCAAATTCATCGGATAGAAATGACTAAGTTTTTAGCAGCAAACCCTTATCATTGTTTGCCAACAATATATCATCCACATATAAAACAAATATAGTAAACTTGCTCCTACTGAATTTGATATATAGACATTGATCAACTGGATTCTTCTTAAAATCGTATGAATAAATCACTCGATCAAACTTCCGGTACCATTGACGAGATGCGTGTTTTAACCCATAAATGGACTTCCTTAGTTTACATACTAGGTGCTTTAAATTTTTCGATTCAAAGTTCTCCGGTTGCACTATGTATATAGTTTCTTCAATGTTTCCATCGAGAAACGCAGTCTTTACGTCCATTTGGTGTAGTTCTAGGTCATAATGAGCTATAAGTGTCATGATTACCTTTAAGAAGTCTTTCATCGAAATCGATGAAAAGGTCTCCTTGTAATCAATGTCCTCCTTTGAGTGAATCCCTTGGTGACTAGACGTGCCTTATACTTTTTGACATTGCCATGTGAGTCCAGTTTGGTTTTAAATATTCATTTACAACCAGCAAGTTTCACACCTTCAGTCAATTCAACAAGTTCCCAAACACTGTTGTCCGCCATAGACTTCATCTCTTTCCTCATGGCTTCGATCCATTTTTTGGATGAGGGCATTGTTTGACTTCTTGAAAAGATGTGAGACCATCTTTCAACCCTATGTCAAACTCATGTTTTTGGATATATACATAATCACGATATATCGTGGATCTCCTTTCTCTAATGAATCTCCTTAGTGGCATTTGATCTTGAGGTAATTGGGAGTCATGCTCAACCATAGAAGGGAATACTTCTATTTGAGCTAATATACCTTCCAATTGTATTGGAGGTGTTATGGAAATATCATGGTCAACTACCCCTTCTGGTTGTGTAACTTCAACTGTATGTGGAATGGTAATCATTTCACTATCAGCTGTATCAATAGTTACCATATCAGGATCACTAATGTTCTCCTCAAATGATATTTCCCTAACTTTATCGCTCCCACTATCCTCAATAAATTTGGCATTACTTATCTCGAAAAAGGATCTACTCAAGGGGTTATAAAACTTGAAGCCTCTTGAGTTTTTAGAGTATCTTACAAAATGACAGCTAACGATTCTTGAGTCCAATTGCCTTTTGTTAGGCTTATAGGGCTTAGCCTCAGCTAGACAAACCCAGACATAAAGATGCCTAAGACTAGACGCTCTACCTATCCACAACTCGTATGAGATTTTTGTTACCGCCTTACTATGAACTCTGTTGAGTAAGTAAACAACAGTCTTGAGTACTTCACCCGACAAGGACTCCGGTAGAGAAGAAAATACAATCATACTTCTCACCATGTCCTTGAGGGTCCGGTTTTGTCTCTCTGCTACACCATTCATCTGAGGAGTCCCAAGCATGGTGTATTGCACCACGATTCCACACTCCATAAGGTAATTTACAAATGACCCAAGACGTTGTTCACCTGATCCGTCAGATCTACCATAGTATTCACCACCATAGTTTGATCTTACGGCCTTAGTATTTTTACCAAGTTGATTTTCAACTTTGGCTTTGAAGGTTTTGAACATGTCTAGAGATTGTGAGATTGTGACTTCTTGTGAATAAGGTACAAGTATCCGTATCGTTTGTTAATCAAGGAACCAGTACCATACAAGATAAAATTTTGAAAAATACTAAACTTTCCATTTCCAAATGAACAAGTGTATCCAGATTTATCTAAGCATGAAATAAAAATTAAGTTCTGTCTAAATGATGACACTACAAATGTATTTTCCAAATTTAAAAGTATATTGTTCCCTAAACAAACTCTAAAGACACCTATTACCTCTACTTTTGCCTTTGTTGCCAGTTCTCGTATAGATGAATCTTTTAGCATCAATTGACATTCAGCTCCTGAGGCAACCTTGTATAGTTATACTTATGTAAGTAGTTGCACCAGTATCTATTCACCAAGTGTTATTAGGTACAGTAACTAGGTTGACTTTTGAATTGATAAAATTGAGAAGTATACCTTTTTGACACATCAATTGACGTATCTAGGGCAATCCTTCTTCAGATGACCTTTATTTTTACAAAAAAAATAAGTTGGGTCCGAATCTTATTGCTTTTGCACCTTATGTCATGAAGCCCTTGTCACTACAAGTTGTTTGCTCTTAATCTTACTTTTATCCTTTCTCTTCCTTTTGTTTGAATATTTAGATGAGGATGCAAAGTGAGTACTGTGAGATATGTCACTCCTCAATCTTTTTTCTTCTTGTACACACTGAGCTATGAGCTTATTTAGTGTCCATTTCTCCTTTTGAGTATTATAGCTAATCTAAAAAGGAGTGAACTATGTAGGCAGAGAGATTAGGATTAGGATCACAAGGACGCTTTTAGACATTTCCAACTTTAGTGTCTTTAGCCTTGTAACCAAGTTTGACATCTCCATGATGTACTCCCTAATGCTACCCTTTCTAGTGTACCGCATGGATACTAACTTTATGAGAAGTGTAGTAGTCTCAACCTTTTCGTTTGAGGTGAATCGGTCCTCTAATTCCTTAAGGAAGGTATTAACATCCTTCTTCTCAGTTATTGAACCTTTAAGGGATTTCGGAATTGACATCCTCATGATCATCAGACTCATACGATTTGATCGCTTTCACTTATCAAAGATCACCTTTTGATCCACAGTGGAATCACCAGTCAAAGGTGCAGCGTGATCATGCCTAAATGCAAAGTCTAGATCCATGCATCCTAATAAAACTGTTATATGTTCTTTTCATTGACCAAAGTTTGTGCTAGTAAACACGGGGATGTTGTTTAGATTGATAGACATTGAGAGCACTACATAAATAAAAGCAAAGAACATAGCTCAATTTAATAAATAAGATATGTATCTTTATAGTTGTGCAGTAAAAAAATGCAACAACAAACATGCAACTTTATGGACATTAATTGAGATACCTAGTGCAACATTACATTAAGTTTTTGAACTAAATTATAATTTGCTATTGGTACTCTCAAACAACTCATAATTACCTTCATTTGCCACATAACTCACCTTCTTTTGGGCCGACGCATTATGCGTATGATACTTTATTTATGAGTTTCCTTAGTTGGCTTATATTTTTCTAACATCACTCACAATACTTCTAATCGGCCATATAGTGCCCCTTCCTTTGGGCTAACACACTATGCACATGAGTTAGAAGCCAATCTAGATTTGTGAGCTTTCTTAAACATACATCCGGCATAAAAGAATGACTTTTCTTTGGGCCAACCATCTTTAACATGGATATACATCCCCCTATGATAATACTCATAGTCTCCCCAATAGTTCTCGCTTTGGCGATAGTATAGGTTCGACTAAGCAACAAAAATGAGGAAGAATCCAATTTTTTTTTTTGCTAAAAATTGAGCTAAACAGTTATCAGTCGACTATATCAGATATCAGTCGACTGATACTATTAACAATCGAGTCCCCATGTTTGACAGTCGACTGACACACTACATGTGCCAAGTTCTAGACACATCAGTTGACTGGTAGTCGACTGGTATACAGTAGTCGAGTCTCCCAATCGAGTTCGACTCACTTCTGTGCACGACCTAATGAGCAACAGTCGATTGGTCTTTTTGGCAGTTGACTGGTGGTATTAGTCGAGAGCCTCAGTCAAGTCTGACTCGCTTTTGTGCGCGACCTTATGAGCAACAGTCGACTGGTACCTTATAGCAGTCGATTGATTTCAACTGACGAGTACTCCAGTCGTATTGGACTCCATTATGTTTGCAAACTTATGAGCATCAGTCGACTGGTCCTTATAGCATTCGACTAATGAAAAAAAATCGAGTGCTCAATCGAGTGTGACTCACTTCTGTGTGCGATTTCGGGCACATCAGTCGACTGATGGTATTAGTCGAATGCTCCAACTAAGTGTGACTCGCTTCTGTGCCCAATTTCTTGAATATCAATCGACTGGTAGTCCTTATTAGTCAACTGATATTCGTGAGATTCCCTTTTCTGATGCTCGCACAACTCGCAAATGGAGGTGGAAAAGTCCTATTCCACTGTCATTCATCATGTTCTTCACAAAATAAGGTGAAAAAATCGAGATGGGTAAAAACCTAGCCTATCCATTGCTATATTCAACGGATATACAACGATTCACTCATCCAAATGGAATCAAATACAAAATCGATGTATATTTTCAAATCATCGAAAATGATCCTTACGCCTTAAAAATCGACAATAAGCTAATCCTTAGCTCTGATACCAATTGTAAGCAATATAGATACATCAAAACAAAATCATATAATGTATCTAAAGATCTAGCTATCATCAAGCTTTAAGGCAAAATTGATATGAATATAACGACAAGCGAGGCTAACCTGAATCCATTACAAGAGCCATTGTATCTTACTTGTCACTGTACGAATTCACATAAGCACAGCAGATGACCTTCTGCAGGGATCGGGCAACAATCAAATTCCTTCTCAATGGGGAAGAAAGGAGGAAGAAGGAGGAGAAGCCAAAGAGTTAAGATGTCCAAATGAATTTTGACCTCCTTCTTATATACCCAAAGTCCATCCTGCAAGGACCATCCACCTTAAAGCCCATAACCCATGAATATCTCATCAATGTTAATGAAACGGGTTATTGGATTTACACATTGAATTCACATCCAATATCTAAACCCCCTTTCATGCTACAAGCATTAGATCACTTAATTGGGGTTTAATTCCTTAATGGTAATTAGTTGTGTATGTGTATTAATCAAATGTAAGCCCACCTTATGAAAATTAAGCTCACCCATGTGAACTTAATCGGATTAGGTTCATCCATGTTAACTTAATCCTAAGCTAATTGTATTTGGAATCTCGCAATCCTTCTTTGGACTAGGTCAGATACAAGGCATGCTTGAGTGCGGCATGCTTGGGAGAAGGTTCACTTTAAGCCTTCCACCAAACTAGAGAACATTTGGCTCAAGTATCATATTCTAAGGTCATTTTTACGAAGATGATACATAGTCTAAGTAATTTATTCATCTTCTCTCCTTTAAACTAATGAAGATGATCTTTTTAACTATTGGACTCAGATCTTGCAAGTTATGTTCCTTTTGTTGTTTTGAAATTTACTCTTCTTTATTGGTTACTAACTTGTTTCCTTCAACATAGATGGATCTTCACTCCATTAACTACTTTGCGAGAGTTTCCTTGAGCAATATCCTAAAGAGACTCTCCTAGTATTAAACCACCTGATAGACACTATTGATGCTTATAGTCTTCCAACTCCTGCCCTACTCCTAGCTCCAAATTGCTAGAGAAGCCAGGCATTAGAACTTCAATTGAATCACAAATCACCAAAAGCCTCAATTGAACCTTTGAAGAGTATTCCTACTCCAATTAAAGTGCATGCTCTTGAACTTAAACAAATCAACCCCTTATGGTGGTAGATGAATGAAACACATGGTACACGATCGAAGAGAGCGATTTCCACTGTTAAAATTGGGTGTCGCTGAGCTATAACATGAAACATGACTTGATAACCTGACTTAAAACAAGATTAACATATTCAAATTTGAAGTGACATGACACAATTCGAATCCATAAATGGTTATATGAATTGACATGTTTATAAAGAATTTATTTTGAAAAAATATTAATAACTTTTGTTTTGGTATTTAGTTAGTTTTGAACTTTGTAAAATTATTTTTAAAATATATATTATTTTATATTTTATTTTATATATTTTTATTGATCAAAATTGTATGATCAATTCATGACTTGATTAACACAATAAATGTCCCAACTGGCTATCATCCTTCATGGCTTCCCTCAACTGAATTGCTATTGCACTTCTAAAAAACCTTCACTTTTTTCAGGAACATCTCACTTTTCTTAACTACACTCGTGATTCTAGTGTTCATATCAACCTGCTCCTTAGGTAAGTTGACAAGCTCAAAAATGATCATTTGAAACTAAATGAGAACTTAGCTATAAATGAGGTCAATGTCCTTAAGGTCATAAATATTGTCGAAGACAAAAAACTCAAGTAGTTTCTCAAGTACTCACGGTTTGAATCTCAATTATAATGCATTATAGGATATTTTCTTCTAGTGAGATTAAAAATATGAGACATTAGCTGTTGGACAAGAAGCTGCTTATACTTCTGAATTTACCTGGTGGTCAGTCTGGGGCTGGATGAATTATTAAAAAAATATATATATATATTATCGAAGACCAAGAGTAGTTGGATAAGAATAATAAACAATTCACCTCTCAAATTGTTAATGCTTTGGCTAACTAGATCTTTCAAGTCAATTTTAACATACAAAAGAAGACTATTTTCAACCAAGAAGAAGCTCGTAAGTTTGTGGCCGACGATTATTCACAATATGATTGTTGAAGACTTAATTATTGTCCACGGAAAGAACTTTGCTTTAAGTAGACTCTAGCTTATTCGTAAGTGGACTACTTGTCTTTGTCAAACTTCTCTTTCAATTTGGGCTACTTGTTTTACCAAGCATAAGCAATTGGCATGGATCCAAGTACGGAGAAAGCTCTTCCGTCATGGTACAAAGGGATTGGATGGTATAAAATTTTGAAAAACAAATCAAAGGGTGTCTCAAATTATGTAAATCATCAAAAGGATGCTCCTTTTAAAAAAAAAGTTAAAAAAATGCCCTATCAGATCTTTTATGTTGGGTAGCTCGATATGGTGTATGCTTAACACATTTCGTAAAATATGCACAACAGAAGATATTAAATAGTAATAACAAAAATAACTAATTATTACATCACACACACCACACACATACAAGGATACATCTCATGCAGACATGATATATAAAATCAAACTTTTATGAATAACATCTACTCTAGGTATACCTTGCGGATGATGTGTAAAGAAAATGACATCAACTAGAGCGACGTTATCGAACCCCGCCTCTATTCGTATCCATATCGAGCTCTTCAAGACAACTCCTTGAGCAATAAGTCTCGCCTCCGATCGATACTAGCCAAGCGCAGAGGAGATGCCACTACAAAAAAATAAGGATTTAGGAACAAATTTTTGCGACAAAATATTTTCGTCCCAAAATTACAACAAACTTTGCGACAAAAATTTAAATTGTTGCAAATTACCAATGAACTTTGCAACGAAAATGTTTCGTCGCTAATTAGCAACAAATAAATATTCGTCGCAAAATTTGTTGAAATTTTGCGACGTAATCTAATATTCATCGCAGAATCTGCGACGAATAAATTATTCATCGCAGAATCTACGACGAATAAATTATTTATCGCGGATTCTATGATGAATTCTTTATTCGTCGCCGAATCTACGATGAATCCAGTTTCGTCGCAGATTCTACGATGAATCAAGAATTCGTCGCAGATTCTGGATTCCCAAAAAAATTTTAGGTGATAGACATGATCATGAGAACAACACGAGTGCATAGGGACCAGTTTCATGTGATTTCAAGTTCTCTAGGTCATTCAACAATTTTTATTTTTTTGTAAATTTGTTAAATACGACAATTTTAAATAATAAAAATAATATATGGAAATAAGGAAATAAAATTTATGGAATTTATTTGAAATTTATGGAGATTTTTCTGGATTTAATTGGAGCTAATTGGAAAAGTTCACGGGGATATAAATAAGTGGGAGTGGATGAAAGTTATTAACCTAATGTTTATTAATCGAAACCCTAAGTTGGCTAATAAATAAATCTAAGTTGAGTTAAAAACCGTAGCCATCAAACTCTCGCGATTTCTTCTTCTCCACCATCGCCTCATCGACGCTCTTCCTCCCTCTCACGAATCCATCGTCGCTTACCATTTTCTTCTTCCTCAGCTTGGGCCACCGCAACCCAGAGTTTCCAGGCCGTAGCGGCGATGCAAAGTCGAAGTCGTCGATGCCCTTTCCTTTCTTGGTGCCAACCGTCGCCGGCCAACAGTGAACGGAGAGGAGCTAGGTCGAACGCTCTTTGTTTCTGGAGATCGATTGTGGAGCACTAATCATCACTAGCTAGGTTGCTAGATCAGCAGAAAATACCTCGGTCACAATCTGCTCAGCCCATCGCCGACCCTCTCCTCTCCCTACAGTTGCAACTCGGCATCGGGAGCTAGATTTCTCCCAAATTCCCCACAGCCGACGTTCCCCTCAAATCTGACCCTCTTTGATCGATTTGCATCAGCCACAGTGGAAGAAAAGAGGAAGAAGCTGCAAGTCTGGGTCATTGGGGGTTTTGTTCCGAGCACTCACTGCCACCGATCAGCCGACGAAGCTACAGTGACTCCGACCAATTTCCATCTGCCATCAATAGGTATGGATGATAGATGTAGTGTTTTTGGGTTTGGTTGAGTGGTATGGCAGTGATTTGGAGGAATCACTTATATATTGTTATTCTGTTACAGAATTTGCAATTTACTGTAGCTCCGGCTAGGGCTAATTTCGGCCGGCCAACACAGCTATAGCTATATGTTCTGGCAGATTTGGAGGTTGAGGAGCGGATTATCATTATTTAGGTAAGATTTTGGTGAAGTCTTATTGATTTGTTGGATTTAGGAATTGTGTTTGATTATGGATAAACTCTTGATATTAGGAATCATGTTAAAATTGAAGAGTACTTAATTGTATGTTGACATACCATTTTTGGATGAGATGGTTTAATTAAAGGAGTTGTGATGGTTTAAATTAAGAATTTCTATGGATACTTGTGGTTAATGGATGATGGTAAGTGATATATGACTTTGATTTTTATGGATGAATCATAGTTAGCTTTGTTGGTGTAAATGGATGAAGTATGTAGTTTAGTTATTGTGGTTAATTGTAATATGTAATTGGCTTCCACCTATTTAGATGACATGTGATTTAATTACAATTGTTTCATGCATGGTAGGTGTTCGGTGAAATGTTTAGGAGGAGTTTGTGGGTGAATTCTTGATATTGAGTATTATGTGTAGTGAACTTTTGAATGAGGAATACATGTTATTGAAATTTGTTACATAAGTTGAGGAGTACTTATTTTTGTGTTGAAATACCATGTTGGATTAGTTGATAACATGGAGTTGTTAGATATGAACCTATTGTATCGATTTGTAGCTTGGGTACCTTTGAATTGGTGAATGGTTAGGGTTATTATGGATTAGTATATAATAAACCCTAGTTGTATGAGTATGAACATGTTAAATGAATTGATACATTAAATGGATGGTGTTGACATTTGTAGAAACATGAACATGAATTGAGAAATGATTTTAAATGGTGTGAATTTGGATTTGTGTAATTATGAGGTGGTAAGGTTTGAATTTGGTATGCTTATGAAGTTGTAGTATTGATCCTTTCTTGATTAGATGGTTAATGTCGAATTCAACTTGATGGATTATCTGGTATGAGAGTTCATATCTTGGATTGTAGGTTGGGTTGTAGTTGTCTTGTTATTGGAATTGAATGTGGATCATTAG
>JBBUKS010000632.1:0-13058 GCA_038050645.1 Hedychium gardnerianum
AGAGTTTTAGGGCTTTTTTAGTTGGCGCGCGTTGCTTTTGGTGGACCGCCAAATTACCAAGGATATTAACAGCGGGCGGTGCGCCATTAATAAACCAACAATATTGACAGCGCGCGGTACGCTGTCAATGTTTAGGGTCATGACTATTTACAGCGTGTAATTGTTGCATGTCGTGGATGGTATCAGACAAATAAAATCTGCAGCGTACAAAGAAGGCACGCTGTTAAAAATTCCATATGCAGCGTTCTTTTATTGTGCGCTGTCAATACTGCGCTGCAAAAAATCAATTTTCTTGTAGTGTGTCGACAAAGAATGATGTGAAACAACTTTTTGCCACCTCCTAAAACCTCACTTTCTTCAACTTGTAGACAACAAAATATGCTTATCGGCCAATCTGAGGTTAATCAAGTGGACAAAAGATATAGATCAAGTGCATTTTTCTCTTTAAAGCCGGTCACACTTGGGTAGTAAAAAAAAGCCTCTTATAAATATCGTATAAAGTCACACAGATCAAATAAGCAACTACAAACCCCAAACAATAAAGCAATTAATTTTTTTTTGATATATTTTATCATTAATTAGCAACCGAAATATTTAACGACCGATTTTAAATTCGGTCGTTAAATAGCTATCGAATAAAAAATGGATTACGGAATAACACAGGACACTTGAAGATATCTATTTATTTATTTATTTTGTAGTTTTTGTCTAGATAAAACTTATGTTCTTAATATCTACCATATTTTCGATCGCAAATTAGCCCAGGAATAAAATTTTGATCACTAATTATTGACTGAATAAGGTATATGAAACTGTTTTATTTAGACCTGAAAATATACTTCTATGTGCATCTACTGGCGTTGAGCAAACAAATGTTGCTTTGCTTACCATTTTACAGCAACTTGGCTTGGCTTAAATGTGAAGGATGGGATCTTTGAACCAGTAAGTTTAAGATTATTTATGTTGCCCAATGAATGTTTTGGTTGCCCAAGTTACTAGTAGGTGAATTACAAATGCTTTAATATCAATGGATTACCATCTTTATGTTCAACATTTGTTTGCTAATTATCCCATTTTTTGCGGCTCTTCCTTCTTATTCTATCTAAAACAAAATGAATGTTGAAAACTTTATATGTGTATTCATTCTCAATTATCATATCTTGAGGTTTTTTTTAATTATTATCAACATTCACTGTTGGAATTAGCATGATAAAAGAATATGTGGCACAAGCCAGTTTTTCTTCCACAATTTAATCCAAGTAATGTAGGTAGATATTACACAAATTTATTATACAATGTGAGGTTAGTGGTGTTACACATAATAATAATCATATTATCACCATAACACTGGGTTGATTTCAAATTAATCTTTCACCCCTCCGGATCAGTTCAATCAAATCGAATTAATCGATCGAATCGATTGAATTTAAAAGTTCAATTCGGTTATTTCATAAAAAAAAAAAATTTAAAAAAAATATCGATTATTTCAATTAATTCGGATTGATTTTAAAATTTCTAATTCGGTTTAATTTTAAAATTTCTAATTTGATTAAACCGAATAAGCCTGACCTTAAATCTCTAAACTGGAAAATCATAAGTCTCTAATTCTAAATTAACTGAATAAAAAATTAAACCGGATAAAAATATATAATTGGTGGAAAAAATTGGTTCAGGTAAACAAATGAACAAACCTCATGAAGAGGCTCTCTCACATTCATATATACAAAAAAAGGGGAAGTCACTAGGGTCTAGACTTCTTTTATATGACCCAACTCTATTAAAAATTAAGAAAAGCCCTGGATGTGGATGGATGAAACTCTAGCGATGGAGGCGATTGGCGCTGGAGGGGATCGGCATGCGTCCTCTGTTTCGCGATGTTCCGGTAGCAATTTTGCCAAAGGACCGTTTTCTGTACTGTAGCATGTCAATTTAAATCATATCCAAATCTGAACGGACGGCTGAGGTTCTCCATATCTAATCCAATGGTAGGAAGTCACTCTAAATCTGATCCAAAAAACTTAGATCTAGATCAAGATCGCTCCTGATCAATTAGCCCTAGATTTGAACCTCATGATCTATTCTCTCTTAACTTTGAAGGACCAACTCTTTGACGGATGATTCAGATCGCTCCTGATCTTGATGAACAATTCAGATTGATTCTTAATTGACTCTCCTCAATTAGCCCTAGATTTGAATTCAAATTTGATCCAATCTGATCGAGTCCTTGACTTTTTTGATCACCTACAAAATCACATTCAAATATTAACATCAAATATCTTAAATATGATATAATTCGCATCTCAGAATAATTCGTAAAACATGATATAAATATGAAATTAACACAAAAAAATATGAATTTATGAGCTAAAGAATATAGTAAAATAATAATTATCATTTACTCGATTTTCTTCAAGCAATTTTGTATGTCCCTAGTGTAGTTTCACGTTTATGCTTGGCTAACATACAGCTTTTCATTATTGATAACATTTGCTTAGGGATGAGAAAAATATTAAAAAAATTTGATATATCATATATATTATACTGACATATATCGAATATACTAATATTAATGGTATATTGAAAATTATAGTACAGTATTATATTGTATTAAAATTTTTAATATTGATATCGGTATGAGATTTGATATTTTCAATATTTTGATATATACCAAAATAATGAAATACCAAATAATTTCATGGACAATTTTGGGTAAATATAATTTATTTTTCTTTTATAATTTTGATATATTGAAATATTAAATAATTTTAGTATGAATGATATGAAATTTAATCATATAAAAAATTTAGTACACCGATTTTTTTATATATTTTTTAAATATCAAAATTTTCAATACATATACGATATAATATAATTTTTTTGGTACGGTATGACATATCACCCCTACATTTGCTTAATCATTCTTTCACATTTCATTCGGTATATTCTTATTTCTATTTTCTTGTTCTATTTACTTAATGCAGATTCAAATGATCGATATAATTTCATTTTATATTTCTGTATGTTCTTTAATTAGTGTTATGGTCGATGTAGACTTATTCCAATTATTCTCTAAGAATTTAAATATGTAATTGTGCGCCAAGATGAGAAGATGGAATTGAAAAAACTCCGTTGGACCGTGTTCCGATTCCTGTCGAGGAAAGTTGGGAGAAACCTAGTTAAATTTAATATTCTCTTTAATCCAAGTATCACTCTAAGAAAACTGTCAATTAATTAAGGATAAGTATTAAAATTTAATTTGATCGTTAATTAGTAATCAAATTAAATTTCAATTATTCCAATTATATTTTGTATTTTAGAATATATGAAAGTTTTTGGATAAGTATATGTATTGTGATTTCGATGAATGTTTTTTTCTTGTATTTTGTAAATATTATTTGAATTTGATGTATAATCAGTTAAAATAAAAATTAAAAATGCATTAGATTGGTTAACAAATAATCACAAAATTATATTTTTATCGTTAAATTTAGTAATTAATTTTATTTCAACCTTAGAGGTTGCCAAAGATTAGCGATCAATTTTAATAAAAAATATATAACAATCAACTAAATATTAAATAAATTTAGTGATCGTTTAGGAATTGTCCGTTGTAAAATGCTGATTTTATTATATATGAGGTTAAAATTGATTGTATTCTCTTTGTAATCGGATGTGCTTTTAATTGGGCATGGATGTTTATGTGCGATAGATAGATATTTGTGACGTTTGGTATTGAACTAGACATCTCGAGCTTTATGTTTTTTATTTTTAGTTTTATTTTTAAATCTTAAATCCTAATTATGATATAGGCATCTAAATTTTTTTTTATTTTAATTTTTTTTATCTTAAATATTATAATTCAATCCTGAACCTTAAAAATAAATTTTAATTGACTTAATCCCGAACAAAAAAAAAATATATATTATAATCCAGACGCCTAGATCACTTCAAGATGACTGGATCACATTCAGACATCTAGATCATTTGAAGATAACTGAATCATATTCAAACATCTAGATCACTTCAAAATAACTGGATCATATTCAAACACTTTAATCACTTTTAAACATCTTAAATATGTACAGTCGCATAAGAAGAGATATTAATGTATATATATATACATATAATAATAATAATTTTTATCTTGTGGGGGAGGGAATGATATTAACGTTTTAATAAAATATTTTACCTTTTATCTTATTTGCTCCAATTATAACTTCCATCAAACAAAATCTATATCATTCAAAAATTTCTAAAACTTAGCAGAATCTTTTCTTTGATAAAATCTATTAATTAACTTAAAAAATTTATAATACGATAACAATCTAAAAATAGAGATCAATTTGCCCTATAATTTTTCAAATATTTATAATTCGTTTTTTAATTATACAGTGTAAGATATATTCTTAATAATTTGATGATTAATAAAAAAATTTATAGAATCGAGTCAATTATCCAGATTAGTCAGATCAAACATTAAATATATATAATATAATAATAAAAATAAAAATAAAAATAACGTAGATATTAATTTGATTTTACATTTTAGCCTTAAAGTTGGATTTGTAAGCTAGTGGGATGGAATGGAAGAAAACGAAGAGAGCTTTATCATACCACTCATTTATGTATCTAAACAAACAGATATAAGACTAATTTAAATAGCCCTAGGTTACTGTTAAATGATTGGGTGTTTACGTAGTATTCCAAGTATTTATGGTTCAATTCTGTATTAGTAGAATATAATTTTTTAGTGGAATAATAAATTTGAGATGTTGGATTGTTAGTCGCTCGCTGTAAACACTTTTGAATATTGATGCAATTAACCTTGGGTCAAGGTTGATCAAATTTGGATTGACTCGAGCTTGAGTTTCGATGTTTAAGTGAGAAGTCAAGTAAGTCAAGATTGACCGAATATTTGATGATGTCAGAAGTCCAACGAGATGTTGGCAAAAGAGAAGTTTAAATATGTCACGGAAGACTAAATACTTAGCATAAGAGAAAATTTTAAGTGAGTCAAAGGTTGACCGGATACTAGGTGATCGGAAGTTCAATGAAAAATTGGCAAGTGAAAATTCCAAGTGGGTCAAAAGGTGACAATAGAAGTCCTAGCAATACTAGGCGGTGGAAGACCTAATCGGAAACTAGATAATGGAAGTTCTAGCAAGGCTAGATAGTGGAAGTCGTAGTTGGAAACTAGGCAATGAAAATCCTAACAAGGCTAGGCAGTGGAAAGTCCAAGTGGGTCAAAGAATGATCAGACACTTAGTGATAATGGAAGTCCTAGCTGTAAGTACCCCGGATTAGTTTTGATTTTGATCAACCAGTTAAGGAAGGTCCTATGTTGTTTTAATGTCTTGTGTCTAAGTGTGCAATGACTTAGGAACATTAGAAGTCGAGCGGAAGACGCATTAAGTGATAAGGATGACACGGAAAGCGAGTCGACAGGGTCGGTACATCCGAGGGACGAGGAGCTGTGGAAGAGTACACCGATGGAGCGAGAAGGATGTGGTCTGAGGGACGAGAGGCCAGGAGGAAGTCTGCTCAAGGAGAAGGTCCGAGTTGGGTTTGGGTGAGCTCAACTCCGAACAACCAAAGTATCACCCAAGCGATTGGAAGGAGGAATAGTCAATGTTGAAATTGACCATGCAAAGCGCTTGAGGCACCTCGGTTGAATTGGAGGTGTCTCCGATACATTAGAGGCGCGTCGCTCGCCAGTCATTGGAGGCGCCTCAGACGCTAGAAAATTATTGCAGAGCAGATAAATAGTAGTGGCCACGTCAGCCTATTGGAGGGGCCCAGAATGGTCCAAGACGCCCCCAACTAGCCAGATCAGCTTAAAGGCCATTACGACGAGGATGAAGTTTACTTTGTTGGAGGCACCCTCAATCAATAGAAGTGCCCCGAATGGTCACGTTAGCAAAATGACCACTTCGACTTAGAGGCTATAAAAAAAAAACCCTTGAGCTTGAAGTTCGACAACACACTCGTTCTTAACTTCCAAATCTTGTTCGTTTTCTATTTGTACGCTCAACTGCTATAAGGGGCTTCTCCGCCTCCGATCTTTGTCCAAGAAGGAGTTTCTTAGTGCTTTTACTTGCCATGGATTAACAACCACCCAAGTTGTAACCAAGTAAACATTGTTGTCCCTTATTTCTTTATGCATTTATTTTATTTAATTAATTAATGTGTGTCCTTCCTTAGTAAGAAGCAAGAGAAATATATTTTATATTTGCAAGATTATTCACCTCCCTCGCCTCTAGCTAGTTCACACAATCCAACACTAGCAAGGTTAGGCGGTAAAGGACCTAGTTGGGAACTAGACAATGAAAGTCATAGCAAGGCTAGACGGTGAAAGTCCTAGTTAGGAACTAGGCAATGAAAGTCCTAGTAAGGCTAAACGGTGGAAGTCCTAGTTGAAAACTAGGCAATGAAAGTCCTAACAAGGCTAGACGGTGGAAGTCCTAGTTGAGAACTAGACAATGAAAGTCCTAGCAAGATTAGACAGTGAAAGACCTAGTTAGGAACTAGGTAAACCTAGTTAGGAACTAGGTAAAGTCCAAGTGGGTCACGGAAAACTGGACACTTAATGAAAAAACCCTGGCAAGTCAAGGTTAATTGGATGCTAGACAACGAAAAAGTCCCAATAGGTCAAGGATGATTAAATATTGGGCAACGAAAAGTCTTAACAGATCACAGATGACTAGATATTAGGCAAAGAAAGTCCTAGTAGATTGAAGTCAATCGGATATCATGCAAGATGTAAATTCAACCTTGAAAAGGATGGAATTAGGGTTAACAATCGATTATCAAGAAGTGGAATTGATTACTAAACCCTAAACCCAGAATCGGTTGGGGGTAAGGTCAATCTTTGGTAGACGTTTTTTAGCTGTAAAGAAACCCTAGAAAAGGGGTTTTCGTGAAAATTTCAAAGGGATGATTCTTGGAGATTCTGAGGTAAAGTGCTGGTGCATTTCCGAGTCAACAAGAGGTATTTCCAAGCAACAATAGATCAAGCAAGATTTTGATTGTAAAGTCGTTTTCGATTGTAATTGTATTTGCTTTCTTATTTCTTGTTGTGTTCTTGTAAGAATGAGTTCGTACGAGATTTCTCTGCCTCTAGAAAGTTTCTAAGAATGAGAGAGTTCACAATGGATATGATCACTGGAGTGGACCCTTGGATTAGTCGTCTCAAGGAGACAGATACGAAGTAAGCAAGGTATTATGCATGTGGAGTTAAGGTTGAAGCAAGGTTTTCGCTGTGCATTCAACGACGAGCATTAAACAACGACGAAAAGCGATCGAAACTATTCATCGCCCCCCTCTAGCTCGCACAGGTCCTAACACCGAATTTATCTTGATGACCGATTGATACACCACTTGCCTAAACCAAGAATTCCAGGTTTGCACCAATTGATTGTGTTAATCGATTGATGTTACAAAACCCGGAATTGAGGTTTAGGTTTTAGGGGTTTAGCTTGCTAATCAATTGGTATAACTTATCAATGGATTGGTGAACCCTAAAATAAGGTTTTCCTTCCCTAAACCCTCAAACATATACTTTCCTTCAATGTATCAATCCCAATTACCTTATGCTAGATGAATCTTTTGTTCTTTGGACTTTGCGTGTGGAGTTTCCTTATCTCCGGGTCTTCATCTACTCTTGCATCCGATCTCGCGATCTACTCGAGTTTCCACCTTTTGTCAAGAATTTGATCCTTAATCTTCTTGGACTTTTCTTGTCTTGCATTTGGTCTTTCAACCTACATAAACTTCTTTTTGCCAAGAATCTGACCCTCAACCTTTTTGGACTTTCCTTGCCTTGCATCCAATCTTCCGACCTCCACGAACTTCTTTCTGCCAAGAATATGGCTCTCGGCTTTCTTGGACTTTCCTTATCTTGTACACTTGTAATTTAAGTGAGATCCAACGTATAACCTAAACTTAAATAATTGTCAATCATAAAAAAATTTCATTCGAGGCATGATTGCACCAACATTGAGGTGAAGTGTTGATGCATTTATGAGTCAACAAAAGGTATTTCCACGCAACAAGGGATCAAGTAAGCAAGATTTTGATTGTAAAATCATTTTTGATTATATTTATCTTTGCTTTCTTGTTTCTTGTTCTTGTTGTATTCTTGTAAGAACGAGTTTGTAGAAGGTTTATTCGCCTCCGATAAGTTTCTGAGAAGGAGAGAGTTCACAGTGAATGTGATTACTAGAGTGGACCCTTGAATTAGTCGTCTTAAGGAGGCGGATACTAAGTAAACCAAGGTATTGTACATGTGGAGTCAAAATTGAAGCAAGATTAATTTTCGCTGCGCATTCAACGACGTGCACAAAGCAACGACGAAAAACTATCGGAGTTATTCATCGCCCTCCTCTAACTTGCACTAGTCCTAATTTGATGATGATTGATGAAATTTTTTTATGAAATTAAATTGATTATCTTTTTTTATGATTGATGAATTTTTTTTATAAAATTAAATTGATTATCTTTTTGATTAGTCAATCCGAAGAATTAGTTACTGATTTTAAAAAAAAACTAATTTAAATAACACTCATTCACCTATTTCTTTTAAATTTCTTACTTCTATTGCTATTCACATTCGCCCTGTCCGCAAAATAAGCTTTAAACACTCTTATTTGCTACCCAATTATACATGACAATTAAGGGTAAGCAAAATGATCGAACCGAATTAATTTAGAAATTCAATACGATCAATTTCGAAGTTCAATTTTTTTAATAAAAAATATCAATTATTTTAGTTAAATAGTTCAACTTCAATTATAATTTTTTTTAAAAAATGATTAAACTGATAAAACATTTTATTAAATAAAAAAATATATTATAAGTTTTTAAATTTGTTATTAAACCGATTAAATTTTATAGTAAAATCTTACCTTTTTTTTTTATAAAAAAAAGTTAATTCACAACTGAATTAACGGCTTTAATAGTAAAAATTAATCGATTCAGTAGGAACAAAAAAAAATTAGTTTGGTTTTAACAAATTCAATTGGGGTCGATTTAATTTTAATCAAATACTCATGTCCTCTTCATATTCATGTTCAGGTGTGCACGGGTGGTTCTCACGGAATGGACTAATGATTAATACATGAGATATTATCATCATGAGGTCTGAGGATTAAATCCTGGTTAGTACCCAGGTTCCTGTCCTCTTCCATATACTGGTCATTGTTCAGGCTAGTTAGACTAGTTTCTGTGATTTATTTCCTTCGTGTTGATTCTGGGACGAATTGACGGAAGCGCTAGGGGTGAGCGTTTTACTTTTTTTGCCATCAGATGTGCACGGGTGTCTTAAACCACATAAAAATAAGTAAATTAGACCATGAAAATTCAAATAGATCACCACGGATGCATTTGGAAGATCATTTTCCTGTCAATACTTCTAAAGATAATTAATTTGAATAATAAGTATTTATTTATTTTTAATATAGTATTTAATTATCGATTAATTTTAAAAATAATCAATTTAATTTTATGAAAATTTTCTATCTCTATTAAAATAAATCATGAGATATTACTGGTTTGATATTCAATGACCAATATTTTTAAATTTATTATTTTACTAAAGGAAAATCACACATATAATATATAATTTTAAATATTTAATTAACTGTTATAATGATAAGTATTCGTGTTGCATATAAATGCCCTACATCCTTTCACGTGCGAAGTATATTTAAGTAAACATTGTGCAGAACCATTTAAGATTGTCAATATTAGCCCTAATCTGTGCACCATTTGAGATTAAATTTATATTTATTTATTTATTTATTCATCTTAGAGTATAGGAAAGAAAATAAATTATATAATTAATTTATAATCGATAATCAAATAATTAAAAAAATGAGAAGAGACATATGTCTATTAAATTAATTTATGTTTTATTATAATGAATATATTATTCATTAATCAATTGAACACTTTCATTAAAATGGATCAAGTGATCCGTCTAAATAAGAGTCATGGAGATTTGATTGAAGTCTCTATAGATAGTATGGATTCATGATTAATACATGGAGTATTATCATCATAAAATCTAAGAATCAAATTTTGATTAGTATCCAAGTTATTGTCTTTCTCCATGTATTGATCACTGTCCGAATTAGTAAATTAGTTTTCGTAATTTTTTTTTTGTATTGATTCTGAAATGGATTGATGAAAATATTGAGAACAAATATTTCATCTTTTATAAATTTGATTGAAATAATAAAATAATCAATTCTTAGAATAAATTTGGGACATCGGATTTATAGAAAAGTTTTTCTTAAGTAATTTTTTTTACTATTTATTTTATAAGAAAAGATGAATTATTTATTATTATTAAATAATGAATGAATAAATTTATAAATTTATATGCGATTTATTTTTCATCCGTTCAAATCGAACGAAAAGTCATTTCCTGTCGCATCGCGGCGGCAAGAGCGGGGCGAAGGAAGCATCAACGAGGGCGGTGGCGAAGGGGTGGGCAGCCAAGGGCGGGGCGGTGGCGAAGGGGTCGGCGGCGAAGGGCGGGGCGGCGGCAATAGCAGCAGCGAAGCCCAAGGGGGCCTTTCATCGCCCGCGCTACCTTTGTCTCCAACGATGATCAAATTCCTCGGCGTCCCAGAAATCGCACGGGTGGATGCCGTCAAATAGATCTGGGAGCACATCAAAGCAAACCAGCTCCAGGTCCGAATCCTTCTTCATCCTTTGCTAATACTTTCTTCAATATATCTAGGGTTATGGGAAATCATAATCATGCATTTGTGCTTTTCCCCCCTTTTCATGAATCTTTTGTTCCAGGATTTTTAGGGTTATCTCACTCTTCAACAGCCCTCCGATCTGGGTCATTCTCTCCACCACCATGTTCGTCTTTCAATCGCTCCATCACCGATGCTCTTCTGGGTTGCAGCTGCTCTAAGACCGTGGCTAGGCTGAGACCCTTACTTGTTATTTCTTTCTCAATCTCCTTTTGCTGATCTTGATTAAGGACTTAAATAAGTTAAGTCGAGCCAAGTTTTGAAATGTTTAAACTTGTTTAATAAGATAATCGAGTCAAATTGAGTCGAGCCTAAAATGAATCAAACTTTTAAAATTATTGTTCAAGCTTGACTTGATTTATTTTTATAAACGTGAGTTTGTTTAAAGCTTGGCTCGAGTTTGATTCATTTAGATATAATCGAACTCTCACTTCAAATTTAATTTGAATTTGATTCGTTTAGATATTATCGAGTTTTTAATTCAAATTTATTTGATTGATTATTGAATTTGATAATTTAAATTTATTTATTTATTTTATTTTATTTATTTAATACGTTAATACGAATTTTATTAATGAATATGATTGTTTACCAATGCTGTTCACGAATATTAACGAGCTGAACATATATGTGTTTAAGTTTATTTATTTAGTTTAACGAGTTATTCAAGCTTGTTTGTTTAATTAATCTTGTGTATATTAAACGAACATTAATAAATTCTTATCAAATTAAATATTAAGTTTGTTCATGAATGTTTGATTCATTTATCGTTCTAATCTTAATCTTCAATCCCAGTCAAATGAGTACGCCTAAAGCAACAACTTCGTAAGCTGAAATTTGTTAAAGTTTAATAGATTCATGAGCCGATTCTCAACAAATTTCCTACGTTCAACCATGACAAATTTCAAAATCAGCTTAAGATGATTGACTAGGGCTGAGGATCAAGACCAGTGCAAGAAGATTGAGGAGGAAAATGACAAAGGGCCAACAACTGCATCTCACTAGAGCATCGACAATGGAACAGTAAAAGAACTTGGAGGAGATCATAAGAAAGTCAAAATCTTGCCGAAGAATGAAAAATTATAAATCCACAAGTCAAAAACTTGAAAATTCTTGTTGACAAAGACATAGAAATTAATACTTGTCGATCATTTATCTGGTAGCCGATGATTTATGGGAAAATTTATTTATTAATTCATCGAGACTCGATCTTTATTTAAAAAAGCACCATTTCGTATGAATTAAAGGATTTTGGTTATGAATTTTAAAAATTAATTCAACTAATTAGATCGATTAATTTGTTATTAAATGATAAAAAAATTAATATTTTATTATTATTATTAATAATATTATTATTATTATTATTATTAAACCAATAAATTTTTATTGGGAAATAATAATGTTTTTTATTTTTAAAAAATTGATTAAGTCAAATAGTCTATAGCTGGAACAATTTAGCAAATAACAAAAATAAGCAAGACAATGATGTAATAAATATGTTTTCTAATGAATAATTAAAAATTTTAAAATTTAAAATTCATTTACGGGGTATTATAAAAAAAATCTCCAATGAAAAACGGTTTTAAGAATGAAGGTCATTTATTAGTTTTTATTAGGATTTTTAAATTTATCCTGACGATCGATGAAATTTTTTAATGAAATCGGATAGTCATCTCAGGTTTGATATTATCCGACTTGATTAATTAATGATGTAATGAATAGATTTTCTAATGAATAATTAAAGAATTTAAGATTTAAATTTTAATTATAATGTATTGTAGAATTTTTTTTATGAGAAATGAGTTAAGAATATTAATTATTTAGAAGAATTTTTATTAATATTTTTTGATTTATTTTAATAATAGGTGTTTTTTTTAAAGATTAGATCGGATATTTTTAAAATTAATTAAAAAAATTAAATATTTAAATTATAAAAAACAAGGAACAAAGGTAGGGGGTACGTTAGGGAAAGACATGAATAACGTACTTATAATTGAAAAATATTTTTTTTTCTCTAATCTAATTACGAGACCTATTATTTTGAATAGTAATCAATGTGCTAGTAATCAGGTTCCTGCCCTCCTTATGTACTAGTCACTGTTCGGGCTGGCTAGACTAGCCCTCGTAATTTACCTCTTCCGTGTTGGTCCTAGGACGAATTAGCGGGGGCGCTGAGGACGAGCGTTTCGTCTTTTGCCACAATTAAATAGTAATCAATGTATAAAAAAATATAAAATTTTATTTGGTTCATAATTTTAAAGTTGGTACGTACAAATCTATGCATAGAATGTT
>JBBUKS010000653.1:0-13057 GCA_038050645.1 Hedychium gardnerianum
TGAGAGAAAAGAATTCTGAGTCTATAATAGTTATAATTTTCAAGAATTAACTTCTCAGATCTTATGTTTGAACTGATTGGAAATGATATTTCATTTCTTAATGTACTTTACTAACTTTTTCTTGTACTTATTAGTAGACATGCTCCTTTATTAAATATTATTAAATATGGGTAAAAAATAATGAAGCAAAAGAGTGAGTGGATTAGATATTAGAATTCTATTTCCCAATTTTTTATAACTCCAAACAAAAAATTCCATTGGTATTAAAGAATTGGACTCTGGTTACATGATCTGTTTCTGTGACTGCAATTCTTTTTTCTATTTTTTTTTGTTTTGAAATTGCTTATGTGCAAATACTCTATGTGTTTGTAGCATGTAATCTATGGAAACAGTAGACTTAGACTGGGATAATCTTGGATTTGGATTGGTTTCCATTGATTATATGTACCTAAAATGGGATATTCACAGAAGGAGAATTGATACATTATGTGCCTATTGATTCCAGTCCATATTTGGGAGTATTGAATTTAAAATTCATGATTTGTTGCATTTAAACAGATATTTAAATTTTATATGTAATTGTGGGGCATTGAGATATACTATTGCATCTGTTCTTCTAAAGGAATGGAAAATATCTTATTTGTGATAATAAATCTAAGCAGTTTGATCTGTATTCTATATATGTCTTGAGAATTAATAACTCATCTCTACTTTTATAGCCTCAACATTCATATTAGGAAAATTAATATTTCTTTTTTTTTCATATAATTTAAGAACCTATGTTGGATTAAGTTGTTAGTTTTAAACCAGAGAGTGTAGAGCTTTAAGTTAGTAAACCTCCCCTCTCCCCTATGGCCACATCAATAGTAGCTCATTCAAGGATAAAATCTCAAATCGAAGACAAACTTAAGTCGAGAGGGTGCCTAACTTAAATGAATTATTAAACTTGTGGTGACATATATGTGTAATTATGTAATATTTTATTTTTTGTTTGTTTGTTTTTTGACGTAGGAAAAGAAGAAAAGGAAGTAATTGTCCAGGAAGAAAAAGATGATGATTTGTTTTCTTTTTATATTTTCTCTATCTATCGTTCTGAGACAGTTTATTTATGAGATATTTGATTTGTTAAACCGGAAGAATATTGAACTTGTTATGGATATTTGAATTTGTATCTATTGTAATGTGTATGATGAGTTGGTATGATTTGAATTTGTATCGGTTGTGAATTATGATTTGTTGGTTTGGCTATATCTTATTTGTTTGTATTGTTATGATAGGTTGATTGTATGAACATATTTGATTTTACTGTATTGACAGAAAAAAAGAGGAGGTTTTGTTGAAAATATTTTGATTTTGTGATGAAATATTTTCGTCGCAAAATTATTACAAATCTACGATGAATTTATTTTTTATCATAAGTCTGCGACGAAAAATAAATTTGTCGCAAATCTGTAACGAAAAATCAAATTCATCATAGATTTATGACGAAAATCAAATTCATCACAAATCTACGACGAAAAATCAAATTCGTCATAGAATCTGTGACGAAAATCAAATTTGTCGCAGAATCTGTGACGAAAATCAAATTCGTCGCAGAATCTGTGACGACAATCAAATTCGTTCTAGATTCTGCGATGAATGTGATTTTTGTTGTAGATTTTGTCGCAATTTTGCGATGAATTTTTATTTTTTGTTGCAAAAATTTGCGATACCTTTTTTGCGATGAGGAAATTTTTGTTCCAAAATTCGTTGCAAAAAAAATTTACGATATTTTTTTTAAAAAAAAGTTCATTACAAAATTCGTCTCAAAAGGATGATTTTTTTTGTAATGCGTTAAATAAATTATACAAATAAGTTGAGCCAACTAAATTATTTACTTGTAAATGAGGTAAATTAATAAAACCTCTCTTGATAAAAGTAATGAAAGGGAGTTTAATAAATGATAAAATTATTATCGTGCGGCTTAAGATTTGATAATTATAAAAATAATCTTTTATAATATAAAATAAAATTATATATAATAAATTTAATATCATTCGACTCTTGTTTTTTTTTTTTTTTTTTGAAACTCCGTGTTGATGAAACCTTCGTACCCCTGATTGTCATTTTTTTTTAAAAATAAAAAATACTTATCTAATCGAGTCATGTGACTCACCCGACATGATCTAACTGACTGACTTGCCCAACTCGATCGAGTTGTATCGACTAAGTGGTCGACTCAAGTTTAGGAGGACGCTGCAGGTGCTGGCCGCAGCGGCCGGGAACGGAGCTGGTTGCTAAGCGGAGGCCATGACGGCGGCGCCGGTGAACCGGGTACGAGACGGCGGAGGGCGGCGAGCAGCGCTGCCACGGCCTGCGGCAGTGCAAGGCGCACTTGCAGTTGCGGTGGTACGGCCGTCGGTCGACGCCGGAGAATGAGGTGGAGATGCATCCCTCGAAGACGCGGCGGAGAAATCCCTCTGCTGCTCCGACGGCCATCGCCACCGCTGAATCTCGCCGGATATGTCTTCGACGATGCTATGCTTTCTCGCTTCCAGCTCTATTTGTAGCTACTTGGATTAAATTAATTAATTATATGGATTAGATATTTACGCATACAGATTAACTAAACTTGTGGAGAAACTACATCATTTGGTTAACAATTAATATAAAATTAATTATGGTTTAACAAATGAAATATATTTATTTAACAACATGCTTAACAATAAACACATCATAATATATATAATTATTTAATTAGATGCATTAGAGGTTTACACGTAAAGATTAACGAAACTTGTGGAGAAACTACATCATTTGGTTAACAATTAATATACAATTAATTATGGGTTAACAAATGGAAAATATATTTATTTTACAACATGCTTAATAATAAAATATTATTTTTTTTATAATTCATGCATTCAGTTCTTGTGATCTAATTAATTTGAGAGATGAATCTGATTCCACTAATTAATTTGAGAGATGAATCTGATTCCACGAACCGTCCCTAGGTAAATAAAAAAAAAATCACAAATGTAAATAGGGCGGTAAATAAGACAAGTCAAACTAAATTTTAGAGTATTCAAACTTATTTGATAAGATAATCGAGTCAAATCGAGCCAAGCCTAAAATGAACCAACTTTTGAAATGATTGTTCAAGTTTGATTTGGTTTATTTTTTATGAGCTTGAACTTGTTTGAAGCTTGACTTGAGCTTAGTTCGTTTAGATGCTATCAAGCTCTCAAGCTTGGCTTGAGTTTGGTTCGTTTAGATGCTATCGAGCTCTAAATTCAAACTTATTTGTTGTTTGAAATTTTTACTTGTTTGATTGATTATTCAGTTTGATAATTTAAACTTATTTATTTATTTTATTTATTTAGTATGTTGATAAGAGTTTTATTAATGAATATGATTATTCATGAACGTTGTTCACGAATATTGTTCACGAACATTAACAAGCTGAACACATATGTGTTCAAGTTTGTTTGTTTAATTGATCTAATGTATATTGAACGAACATAAATAAATTTTTATCAAGCCGAATACCAAATTTGTTCACGAACGTTTGATTCATTTACAGCCCTACAAAGGCTCCATATAATCAATAAAAAGTCCTTAATAGCACTATGATAAGTATTAGAGGTCGTCGATGCTATAGACTTGGTCAAAGGTATTTTTTGGATGATTAATTATGCTATCGAACAAGGAGACAAATTGGCCAAAAATAAAGTTAAGGACAATAATTTTTGCGACTGTCTATGCCTTGCCTAAATGCCCGCCTAGACATGATATAGTAAGTTGATTGTCTACTCTACTGCTTGAAACTATCTTTTAAAACTTTGGTAGATATGTTAAATTCTTCCATATAACATAAGAGGTAGAGAAATTGATGTTGATATTTACATATTATTGGCAGCAAAAGTGAAATTGTCACCTTGACGCCCCTCCAGAGTGTCCCCCACTACTTGAAAGAGAGATAAATCATGAGAGCTTCGCCCAACAACAACAGCGATGCAAGAAAGGGGTAAGGCAACCATATTTACATACTATTATTCATTCACGAGAGAGCTTGATCTACTGATAAACAAAAGAGTTAGATCAATAGGCATTGTTCATAGGGAATCATGAATATAAAGAGAAATTGTTTTTGAATTTTTATATGATCATGTGATCCTTGCATTAAAAATAAAAATACTATAAGATAGTGAACCATCAACAATACTTCATGGGCAAACAATTGACATAAAAGCATACACAAAAAGTTAGCATTGCAGGAGAATGCCAAGAGGACATGGGACTCTTTTTTCATGAACAATTAGAAATAATTCTTCATTTTTCTCTAGTGTATTTGTGGTAGATACCAAACTGAATTCTAATACAGATGATAATGCCATATCTGATAAAGTAAACGATTCCAATATCCTCTCAAAGTATGTCCCAAGAAACACCAGATGAATGATTAAAGTAGCTGCCACTATAACTCGACGAGCTCAACTCTATTCTTTATTTGCTGAAAGCTAGAGTACATAATCCAAAACCTCAGCGAGTCAGCTTCCTCCACACTGTCCTGCCTCTGTTTATCTCGAGGCCACTTCCTGATAATCTCAACTAGTGCAAGAATTCCTGTAGATCTTGATTATTAGCATGGGGGTCGGAGGTGACAGTCCCATTTGTTCTACCATCCGCTGGAACTTCTGGACCGGCAAGTGAATCCACAATATCATTGTGCTGGCATTGTCGCCGGTAATCAAGAGTGATCATCTGCATCTCATGGGTGTCTATGATCTCTTGTGGTATGTTCTGCAAGAGTATCATATGTATGAGAAAAGATTGATTAGTTCTATGGTGCTTAGCATAGAGTATAGAGTGCATACTTCGAGGACGCATCTGATGTCCAAATCAGCTCTCCTTGGCTGCATAATTCAAATGGAATGATCATCAGCAAAGCAATATCAGATGAATCTTACGCTAGGATTCTTTCAATCGATAAAATGTCCTACCACAAGCCCTAATCGGGAATATTGAGCAGGATCATCCAGTTTCGGAATTTTCTTTAGGCTTCCATTGTTTTCCTCTGGAAACGACAATCTACATGGACAGAAAGTTATAGTCGCATACTCACATTTCTTCAGAAATGAGAGTGGTGTAGGAGAGGCTAAGTTAGAAATTATGCTACATATAACAGATTAGTTTCTTCCTCGTAGCTAAAAGGAAATCCATGATAGTTGAAGGATTAAAAAGAAGACCCATCAGATGCTTACCTGGGAGTTTTTGGACAATGCACAAACACTTCTTCTCTGACTTCAACACTTACTCATGGTGGCAAAAGGTAAAACGCTCGCCCCCAGTGCCCCCGCCAACCCGTCCCAGGACCAACAGACTTCATCACTTACTCATTGAAGCTGTCAGGTGTTTTGATTCATCATCACCCACTTGCTGAGACAAAAATAAAGCGAGAAGCAATATCACTAGCACTACTGAGAAATAAAATTAAGAATAGAAGTTATATTTCCACATATTGCTTCTTTAATATAAAAACTCCAACTGCTCCTAATTGACTAATGTTAACCAGGCAGAATAAATTCAAGCACGTTGACTTATAGGACTTGAAAGCCAAGGTCTCAGACTCACCTTTGATCAAGAAATTACTGCAACTCAGGGACATAATACACGACCGAACAGGTTCGGTACAGCAGGCTCAAACCACTCTGGCCAGTTGGTTCTGTTTTGTCCAGCAGGGGTCGACAACCTCCTACCAGTTCTTTCGACCCTGGAGTGAGCCCAAAACTTGGGTGAAGGCTGTATGGAAGACCTATATTATGCTAAAGCATCGGTTTACAATGTGGCTAATTGCACAAGGCCGCCTCCGCATGAAAGACAAGCTACCATATGTGCCGTGCAAAATCTGTCCGCTGTGTAAACTCGCTGATGAAACCTTGTGATGTGCCACGCAATCCCCGCCCGGGCATATATACCCGGACAGATCTACTCATGTCGACTGGAGATGTGACCAGATAGGTAGGAGAATAAACAAGAGGACACATGTGGTTTGGGAACATCCCCGAAAAGATTGCAAGGCAGAGTCGAGTATTGCGGCTTGGGAACATCCCCTTCGGGACCATTTCTAGAAAACTTCACAGCTTGGGAACATCCCCTCGGGAACATCCCCGAGAAGACATAGAGGCCAGCACGCTCAGGTGGAGAAGTTGCAGTCAACCCGCTCGGGTATCTTCTAGGTAAAACCTGCCAAGCCCTATTTTCATAACTAACCGACTATGCAAGAGCATCCCCGTCCAGGAACGTCCTCAGAGCGTTGCCTGGGACATGAGAACATCCCCGCTCAAAATATCTCTCCCAGGCTCGACCCCTCCGTTCATTAAATCTAATCATTCTTGTTAATGATTCTTTAATCATAAGTCTGACATTAAGCGGTGTCTCAAGCATGGGCGTAGCAAGAGTTGACCAAAGGAAGATGGCGTCACCTGATCAACTGTACATGCCCCATATGCAAGAGATCAGCCGACTAGGCACATGTCAAGCCATGTATGGTGAGGAGAGGTCAGCCGCAGACCCTCACCTGCGCATGCTTTGGTGTCGGACCTTGTCCCTTATAGAGGGTGACGACGTCCTTACCTCCACCCATGCCTACAGTTGTCAACACTGCATGGGTCCCACGTGGAGGTTTGTCTCAGCTCTATATAAGGAGAAGGGTGCCCACCGAGAGAAGGTAACTGGCAAAATTGCCACTCCTTGTGAGTAATTTCAAGTCAACACAGTTCAACTGTTCTTCTTCTTCCTCATGCTAAAGTCTTTCTCCCGAATAAGGCACCAAGTTGCTTGAAGTGCTTCTCATTGTTCCTAAGTTGATCACTCAACTACTCTTCTTTCAAACCCTTTTCCTTTGAAGAGCCAACATTATCTCTTTCAGCTCTGCACTGACTTTTTCTTTTAGCTCCGTGCTGATTTGACCGTCGAAGGGGTCACGCCGACTATGTTGCCCCCTGTTGATGGGTGTTAATGTGCAGGTGACAGACACATGCGGGTGTAGGAGGATGACAGCTATATCGGAAACGAACCAGTGGGAGATGGAGCGGTTGAGCTAGGAGTGGGATATCGACGAAAGCGGAGGTGGCAAACCCGTGCGGGCCGCAGACCCGTGCGGGTGCAAAAGATCAGAAGATTCCAAAGGGAGAGTTGCGGTCGTGCAGCCAGGAAGAGACCCACCATCACTTTTGGCACCCTCACTTGATATATAATACAATTTACCTTTCTCTAAAAAAATGAATACCCTTGCATTTGTTGCAGCAACATCTTGGCCCAAATAGGCCCAATTGTGATCCAAGTGTCAAAAAAACCCTATTTTAGATAGAAAGTTTCTGAATCATTTTCAATGTAGTTTTCCATCGTGATGATTGGGATGACAAATTTCTCAAAGGTGGAACTTTTTCAAACATAGTAGAGGTTGTAGAGTGCATTTGAAGGTTCTAGGACACTCAAAGACGTGTAAAGAAGAGCTTTCTTCTCAGAAAGGGTGTTTTTTTTCCTATTTGGTGAGCATTAGAAGTGAAATTTTCAGTGGAAGATTAAGGCATCTTAGTGAAAGTTTTCCACTTTTTATTGTACTTTTCCTTTTGCATTATATAGAATTAGATTCTTTACTCAAATATCAAAATCCAAGGTCAAACACCACCACTGAGGGCATGCTTGCACCAACACAATTAAACTTGGCCTATTGGACTTTTCCACTATACCTGTAGTTACATGTCCAGATTTCTACACTACATACTTGAAAAATAAACTTTAGTAACTCAATATTAGCCTAACTTAAAGTCTTTGTTAAACACATCAATATAACTTGTTCGAACTCGACCACTTGGAGTATGATCACACCAATATATTTGTGAACTAAAGTAAACAACTTAGAGCCAAAATTTTTATTTTAATAAAATAATCAAAGAGTTTGACTTTCAATAGAACAAAAATAAGTGAAGTTTAGTGGGAGCACAATCACTTATAATGTCACGTTTATTGATATTTCTGAAGACATGCATCCAAAGACACAAGCTGAAAGAAAAAGATTAAGTTTAATCCCATATACTTTAGGTTAGATCATATATGCCATATGCCATTTGTTCACCAAAAAGAAGAAGAGATGCCATATGCCATATCCCATCGACATTGCATAGTAGGAATCAAGTTCACTAGAAAGAAGACGAGATGATGTCGAGTGTGTAGATCAATGATGGAACATGGGCTGACATCGAATGCCACATACATTAAAACCTTGATCCACTAACTCTTTTCTAGGGATAAGGCACTCCGGAGATGTGATCACTTGGTAGTGTATCCATATCTAGCTACACGTATCATACCTCAATAATGTTGCCCAAAGATTCAAACCCAAGATTATATTTCACTTATAATCTCTCACAAGTTTCTTTTCTCCATGCATCCAAATGTGTCGATGCTTCTTGTTGTTCTCGAATTCACATCATGTTAAGCCCTTAGTCCCTCAATACACGAAGTACTCCAAGCTTATTCCAATATATGCCATCCTTCAAGACATCCTTCACTGATCACTTCTCAGTCCACCCCCGTCATAAGTCATCAAGCCATCAAACTAGTAAGCACACCATGATCCTCATCCTAGAGTTCGCATCACCAAGAATTTTTAGTCCCATGAATGCTGTAAGACATCCTTTTCTACTCACCTTCAATTCCACCTCCAAGCTATCCAACTTGGTTGCATTCATGTCAACAATCACAACTCAACCATGTTGAGTCATAAGATCCTCGAGCTTCATATGCAGTATGTCAAGTCCATACACACTTAATGCACATATCGGTATAATAGACAAGCTTAACTTAAATTCTTTACTAAACACATCAAAATAACTTGGTCAAACAAAACCACTCAGGAGCATCATTGCACCAACATAATCACAATACAAAAGGATGCGCCATATCTCACTAGCTACTACTAAAGGAACCCACTTGATGATACACCATTACAGAAGAAACTTGTACCTCAAAGAAATAGCACAAAGAAGGTTAGGGGGAGACAAACTAGATGAGATAGAGACTACGGTTGGAGAAGAAGAGAGGCAGGCGGAGGAGAAAAGAAACAAGGAGGGAGGAGAGGGAGAAGGAAAGCAAAGAGGACCAATAATGCCCATTATCATCTATTTGTAATAGATACTGACACTGGCAAAGAAACGTACAACATCATATTATTAGGTGCAACAAGTCTGGAAAAAGGATGCAACAATTAGGATATAGCAAGAGTCAAATCCCAAACACTTAGGTGTGAAAATCAATCTCAATGAAAAAAAATATAGCAAGAAGCTTTAAGGATCACAAGAAAATGATTGCACTTTTGATTTCTAACCAATTAGTCATTGACTGAATATTTTTTTTTACTTGACTTTGAAAAATCTCAATCATTTGTATTTGTTTACATTGTGGTCTTCTGAAACTAATAGAGTTTATATAGCACAGAAGAAAATGAATGCTACTAAACACAATCAGATCAATTACCATCTCTTTTCTGACATTATGTTTGTCATGTTTACTTCTAATTTGTCAAATATCCATCTGGTGGCATGTGAAGAGCATTGAACTAGTATGTTAACATGAACTTAAATTGCTGTGTTGAGAGGAGACTAACAGTGGCTAGCCATGTAGAGGGAGTAGCCTTTCGATTAAAGGATAGAGCCAACAAAACTTGAGGTATGTCACATGTTTCGTCACTTGTAGGTCCACTTCAATTCCATCGACCACCAGATGATCCTTGCTCAACTCTTTGGTTCAACCTCACCCTGACCTACTGCCACCTCCGTGGCCAAAGTCAGTCCTCCCACTGCCCTCGCTTCTGCCATAAAACCCCCTCGCGGCACCAGGACTTCTCCGCCCTCTAATCCCCTCATTTCTGTACATCCCTCTGTTGCTGGCTGCACAAAACAAATGAACAAATTTTGAATTTAAACTATCAGAAGAATGTCTGAATTTCAAGAGAATAATATCAATTTTGCATGTATTTCAAATAAATATTACATAATAATAGCTCATGTTACTTGCCTCTTGAATTTCTAGACCTTTTTTTCTCGACAAATGCAAGCTGGCCTCCTATTGCTACAGGGGAAGCCTGAATATTTAAAGATTTGTGATAAAGAAAACTGCTCAGTATTAAAGCTGAAACAAATTTAACAGTCAACCACTCCTGTTTCCATTCAACTTTAGTTTGTTCAGATCATGGCAGAGTATCCTTCTATATAAGAGAATCACAATCATAAAGCATATTTTGAAGTGTGAATTGCTATGGATGTGTTATCTATTATTTTATTTGAAGTAAATAAGCTGAAGTATTTTGACCCAATGCCCACAATAACAAATAAGTCCTTGAATCAAGAAACCATAAAATCTTAAATTTTACCATAGAAATAGGCTTGAAGTAGAATTCTATAAAGACATTTTGCTCGTGTGAATACGTCTACTAAGAAGCATCACAAATAAAGTATGAATTCAATTATACTAAAAGATCTTTCACATTTAGAAGTAGGGACATGAGATGAATACTCTTCTAAACAGAGCCAAGAAACGAGAGCCAAGAATATCTCAAATGTTTGAACCTAAAGAAGATAAGTAGATCCTCTGATGAGTTTAATATTGGCTGTGATAGGATTATTGAGTTTAGAATCATTAGTAGAACATATCATCATAGATGAACTATAACAAAAACAAGTTTATAGATTTTGAAAAAACATAATAATAAAAAAAGGAAAGAAGGTTTTGGTTTAATACAAAACATTTTCTTTGTGGTGATGGGTGACCTATTCACGTGCTGGCGGTGTACATAATCATTGGTGAGGGGAGAGGAGGGTAGGTGGGGTGGAGACCTAATCACTGTGAGAAGATGGGGAACTACGACCTAGGGAAGGAGAGATAGATAGGCAAGAAGCAATTTTGTTGGGAGAAGGGTAGAGCAGGGTAGGCTCTGATACTAGTTAAAAGAAAACTTGATATATATGTGAAATATGATTACAATGCATGCATTTATAATCTCTAAAATAACTAACTAATGGGAAAAAAAACTAAACTAGGTAAATATAAGACTTGTATTTTTTATCTATTGCTACAGACATGACCAAAAATAGAAACACAAGGCAAGAAAACATTATTGGAGCGAGAGAGGCACGAACATTGAACAAGACACTGAGTCAAGAAAAATAGGTAACTGTATGATTTTCCAAGCTAAAGCACTTGTCCTGTTAGAAATAAATCAATCATAAAAAAAACATGGTTATAAGCTACTGATCCTTATCTCAGGTATCTGCAATTAGAAAATTGTTTCCATGAATAAGAGATGGTTGCTGAAGTCACAAGGGGAAACATGGTATTCATATCCTCATTATCAAAGGAAATTAGATAACTAGTGGACCGACATGTTCATAAGCTGATTTGAATTTAGCATATATATATATATATAAACTCAGTTCTACATTATGGAATGGAAGCAATGTTATATTCAATTACAAACATTAACAAATACCTCTATTGCTCTTGCAACAGCATCAGCCACTTCAAAATGCACAAAACCAAAGCAAATTCCACTTTGCTGCATTTGAATATGATTATCACTTATATAAAGAAAATTGCTTGGAAGATGAGTAAACAAAATATACAAATAAGAATTGAAAAGAACCTTTAAATATCTGATTTGTATTCCGTCAGGTTTTATAGGTCCAAATTTCTTGAATTCTTCATGTAGTTGTTCAGGTGTGACATCAAAAGGAAGATTCTTTAAGTGGATTGAATAGCCAACAGCTGAGATGAAAAAGGATGATCATAACAAAGATATAAAAAATAATGACAAGAAAAAGAACTCTCATCAAACTTCCTCATACCTTCTGGTTCTGGACTACTGTAGCTATCGCTGGTATTAGGACTAACAGAGGCATTCTCAATCACAAGAGCTGGTACTGAAGTTGGTGATGCCGGTTGGCCAATGTTTACTACTGCAGGTTTAGAAGGAACAGGCGGAGAAACAGGTGGAGTAGGTTTCTCTTTCATGATGTTAACCTACTAAGTTATATATTTCACTGTTAATGGTTAAAACTTCATCCACTCTGTAAGAGAAGCAATTTCAAACAAACCAGCTAGAAAAATACAAAATATGAAGTCCGTAGGATAGTAGGATATATTCCTTCAAGTATGAAAAAGAACAAATAACACTACCAGTGGTTTGATCTTCATCTGTTTTTTCCATATCATGGGATTAAAACACAAATAATTAAGAAAAATACAACTGAGGCATGCAACATTATCATAATCTCCATTTATCGATTTTCTGGCTCATTTACTTATCTGATCATTTAAATTCCCCAAGAGACGAACTAATGAATTGTGCGGTCCTTTTACTTCCCACAGGCTCTAACTAATTCAATTATTACATTATCCATATTTTTTCTTATCCATTATTATGTCAAACCAAGTTAAAAAATCAGTACATGCCCAAATGAATAAGAACTGGAGTTGGAAGCACCAAAAACTAGTTCTCTTAACTAAATTACATGTTTAACCAGTACAAGCCCAAAGAGAGTTTTATATAAAAAAAGTTTCTACAGAATGTAGATAGTTAAAAAGATAAAAATAAATAAATAAATAAAAAGAATCAGAAGCTCAATTATTGATCAAGTGGTTCATCAAATTTTCATCTTGGCATACATAAATCAGTTTACAAAATTCATATACTAACATTCCAAGTATATTTTATATTACTCAGTGAAACTTGACAAAGTGTTAAAGAATGAAATGATGCAACTGCAAAATGTTTACAATAAAGAAACTCTTACAATAGAAGTATATGATTTGCTTAGTGGTGACTCTTCTAGGGTAGTAGAAGAACTTGGATTCAGAGTGCCAGCCTGCAAACTTTTAGAAACTTCATCAATCTCTTTTCCTGCATGCACTTCCTCCTTGACACTACAAGAAATCTCAGATGAAGGATCAATAGTTTCAGCTTCATCCAGTTTCTCTTCTTCTGGTACCTCGTTTTCCTGTTGTTCCAGTTGCTCAG
>JBBUKS010000664.1:0-13057 GCA_038050645.1 Hedychium gardnerianum
AGAATGGTTAGTTATGAAAAAGTTTAACTGATCTTGACAACATAGCAAAAGAATGGATTGGGATGATAGTAGGCTAAAGAAAATTTGTCAAAGGCATGTCTAGGTTGAATTATATGTGTTCTACCTGGTGCACTAGACCTAGTGGATTTAGTTGAAGCTATCCCAGTTAAATATGAGCTAGTTAGACCAAAATTCAGTATTAAGTTCTTTGAGTTTGTTGTTTTTGGGAAGCTTTGTCTTTGGCACATGGTTACTCTAATGATGTCCATGTGACTCATCACAGCTTGAAAGCTTACCCTATAAACTCCTTCTTGATGAATCCAAAACTGTGTTTGAATCTAATAAAGGTCAAACAATGTTTTTCAAGAATTCACAATAATCATTCATTCAATTAATCCAATTATAATCAACAATTATTCAAAATTGATTAATTAATTATTTGCTTAAAAACCTAAATAAATTCAAAATTATTCAATTAATCAATTATTCTTATTTAAAACCAAATTAATTTGAAACTAATTAATTACTTAAATTAAACCTAAATTAATTAACGAATCAATCAAACCTAAATTAATTCAAAATTATTCAATTAATCAATTATTCTTAATTAAAAGGAAATCAATTCAAAACAAATTAATTATTAAAATTAAACCTAAATTAATTAATAAATCAATCAAACCTAAATTAATCCAAAAATTAAAACTAATTAAACTTAATAATTAATAATTTAATTAAATTGATAATCAACTAATAATTAATCATCCAAAATAATTAAAATTAATAATCAACTAATAATTAATAAATTATTTAATTAATAATTAATAAATAATCAATAATTAATCTTAAAATTAAATAATCAGCCAAATTAATTAATCAGTGATTAATTTTAAATTAATTCTAAACTCAAACTAATCAATGTAAATATAATGTTAGTTTAATAACTCAGAGCTAATTACTTCAATTAATCCTAAATCAAATTCAAAATTAATCAATTAATTTATTATCAAACTAATTAATTAATAAATTACTTTAATTATTCAAATTAACAATTAAAAAAAAAATCAAATTAATCAACTAAGTTAATCCAATAGAAATTAATTAGCAAATTAAACAATTAAATAAAATTAATTTCAATTCAATCTGAAATTCAGTCTAATTAAAAATTATTATTAATCAATAATCTAAAAATTAATTAGAAATTAATCAATAATCCAATAATTAATAATTAATAATTAATAATTAAATTGATAATTATTCAAAATTAAATATTAAGTATATTAATCAGTAGTTAATTCTTAAAAAAATTTCAAACTAATTAATTAATAAATTACTTTAATTTTAAATTAATAATTAAATTAAACACAATTAATAAACCAAATCAATCAATCTACTTAATTCTTAACTTAAACAAGCTTAATCAATCTAGAAATTCCAATCAACTTATTTAATCCAAATTTTTTAAATAAAATCATAATTAACTTAATAATTTTTCTTCAATTCCATAATTAATTAAAATAATTTCTATTTAATAACTTAATAAAACATAAAAAAATTAATCCTAAATTTTACTTAACCAACTTCACAACAAAATTCAAAACTCCAACTTAAACATTAATGCAAGGTAATTTTTAAACTAAACCAAAACTTAACAATAATTCTAAATAAAGGCAAAATCATTCCACACCACTATAGGTTTACCTTGTTTGATAACTTAGAATTGGTGGGATGCATGTCATATCATGCTTGGACTTTAGGATATGTTTATCTTCCTTAAATATGAATGTCAAAGTAAAAGGGAGCATCTGTTTTCAAAGTTTAGATTACAAAACCTTCTTTGAAGTCTTTTTCAAAAGTTTTCAAAATTATTCTCGAAAAATTTCAAAATTTTATTTTCAAAATTATTATTTCAAAATTGTTCGTTAAAATTTTCTAAATTCATTTTCTAAATTACCTTTGAAAATTGTTTCACAAAATTTTCTAAGTTATTTTTTGAAAAATCATTCTTGAAATTCTCCTTTAAAAATTGCTCCTCAAAATTCTCTAAGTTATTTTTGAAAGACATAGAAAATTTCAAATCTTTGACTTGCATTTTCTTAGAAATTTCTAAGCTATATATATACTTAGCAAAATTTAGTGCAAATTTAGTTGCTATGATCCTATTTTTTGATGTATGTCAAAGGGGGAGAGATAGTAAATTCAGGGGAAGAGCATAAATTGAGGGGGAGATTTTTTTCTAAATTTAACTTAACTTTGAATCGGAATTGCTAAACATAAAAAAGGGGGAGATTGTTGGTGCAAGGAGCACCAAAATCAAACCTATGTTTTGATGTTGTCAAAGGTTCAAAGTTAAGTCTCAACTCTGAAAGCCCTAATAGGCTTGAAGGACGATACTAGACAAGGGAAGTCTCGACAGATCAAGGAACTAGGTAGGAAGTCCAAATGGGTCAAGAGGACCTAACATCTGGCAGGAGGATCTGATAGGTCTGGAGGACCTGATATCGAATCAAGTGGAAGACCTGAAAGGTCGATCCAATGCTGAGCAAAGTCCAAACAAGTCTAGAGGACCTGATGTTTTTCAGGTGAGTTGAGGTAAGCACCTAGAGTTAGTGCAGTGAGGTCATGTCCCAGTAGGGATAAACCTTAGACGTTGATCCAACTGAAGAAACCTACGGAGGTTTCTAAGTTGAGATCAAGATAGTTCTAACTTTTACACTTATGCATATTTATATATCTGTCTAAACTTTGATTTGTAGGACCTCTATTTTTATATTTCCGGTATTAACTTTATTTTGCAGATAAAACAAAGTTTGGATTTAACTTAGGTTCGGTCGATCGAACGGGCGGTTCCGTCGATTGATCTGACCATATTAGCACAGTATCGAATAGAGGTTGCAAATTTAGAAAAGCCTGTGATCAGTCAACGGATCTAGGGGATTAGTCGACTAATCAAATATGGTAATCATCAGAGATCAGATCGAATCAGTGCAAAAATGGTAAACGTAGGGTTCCATCGATTGATCAGCTGGATCAGTCAACCGATAAGCTATGATTTCTGGGATCTAATGGATCGGATCAGATTAAAGAAGGTCGTGGGGTTCAGTCGACGGATTGGAGGATCAGTCGACCGAAAGGATCAATCGATTGATTGGTTTTTTAGTCGACAGAACACAGTCTATAAAAGAAGCCCTAAGGGTCTAAGCCAATAATCACCTTCCTCTATGCTTCATTCTGTTCCGGCTACTATTGTTCGTGTAAGCTACTACTACTACATCGAGAAGCAATCCGACAACCTATGCCAAAGTTTAATCTCTTGTTGTTAGTATATTAATTTTATACTTGCATATTACTTGTAATCTACATACTTGTACTATCTTGCTTCCTCAGAAGAACTATATTAGTGAATTAACCCATCGATACGATCTGAAGGGTAGTGGGCTCTTGGAGTAGGAGTCGACTGGGCTCCGAACCAAGTAAAAGGAATTGCATATTCTTTTTGTCCTTTTTCGCTGCTACTTTAATTTACAAAAAAAGAAAAGGTTTTGAAATGAACGAGATTCACCCCTCCCCTCTCTCGTCTCCAACGATCCAACACTTGGGTATTAGATACTGGGTGTGACTCACATATATGTAATGACATATAGGGGCTAAAGAATAGTAGAAGACTGTGTTGTCTCACTGCAAGTGCATGGCTAAGTCGTCAAGTAATAAAAAAAATATCGATCCTCAGGGACTATGGATTAAGCACTAATGAGTCTACAAAACAAGTTATCTACAAAATTGAAAGTTGGTTAAAAGCTTAAGAATTATAGCTTGAGAGAGATTAAGAGAGTGAGAGAGAAAGGTTGAGAGAGATTAAGAGAGTGAGAGAGAAAGGTTGAGATGTCCAAGATGAGGGAGGTTGGTTGTTGAGAGAGAGGATGGTTTGGGGAAGACGATCCTAGGACTTAGGTTTCATTATGATGTTAGTTGATGATTCTATGCATTATTCATCTCCCTATCTCCATGTTTACAATCTTATAGGGATTTTAACCAAATTATCGGTATGAACTCACAAGAGTTCCACTGGAGTGCTTACACTATTTAAAGGACTACCCTCTGTCACTAAGGGTTCCTCAGTCATACAATCCTGATTACACAAGTCACTTCCTAACATTGAAATGATGAAAACCCATTAAACTTTAATTAGCTAATCCCTTATAAGAATCGACCCCATTTTAAGACGATGACTCTAGAAAGTCTGGTTAAAGGAGTGTCTTCTGTCACTACGGACTCTCCGGTCATACAATCCAAAGTATCTCCTATACATGGTGACAATTCTTCACATCCACATGCATACATTTCACACACACATTCAATCAAACAAAACCAAAGAATCACACACATGGAACAAATCATAAACACTTCATAGAATAAGGAAATTGGCAAATCAATAGTGTATACATCAACATCACATCATAATTACTCCTTAAATCCTAAAATCTAGGAAATCTACTCCATAGCAATGAGAATACAACCAAGAGATAAGAAATGAAGCATTCTTACAATTCTAAGATGAATAGAGAAGAAGAGAAGCTTATTGATGCTTTGCCGGTCTTCTTGGATGAAATTCTTGCTCTGTAGGTGGACAGATCGTTGACATCAGCTAAGAAAGGGACCTCATAGGTTCCCACAAAGGGGAAACCTTTCCTCCACTTAAAAAGGGGAAATCTTTCCTCCCCTTAAAAAGAGGATCTTACTCCTTTTTATAGGCCTAATGGCCATGTCAAAATGCCACACGGTCATGCCTATATGGCATGGTCGTACCATGGGGAATGTCAGGACAAAGGCACGGTCGTGCCAAAGGGGCATAGCCTAGCCATGGGAACAAGTTCCATGCAGACATGGTCATGCCTTTTGACACAACCTGGCTGTGGAAACCCCTATTTCTTCAAGTGTTATGACTGGAAGAAGACACGGTAGTGCCTTTTGGCACGGCCTAGCCATGGGAGGTTCTAGAATTCTATTGGAGGGATCATCTAAAGAAGCATGGTCATGCCTTTGGGCACGACTTTCCCGTGAGAGGTGTTGTGAAGGCCTGCTGATAAAGCACGACTATGCTTGTGAGGCACAACCCTGCTTGGCTTTAGATAGAATGGTCGTGCCTTGAAGAGGCACGATCATGCTTGCTGGACTTTGCTCCCTATGCTTGCTCCAATGTCTATTTTGCTCCATTTTAGCTCCAAATGGTGTCATGTCAATCAAAATACAAAGAGAGTAGATCCCGAACTAAAGAAGTAAAAACATGACAATAATATGAGATAGGGTGCGATAATGTAGATCATGCTCACTGAAATATAAATAGATGTGCAACAAACAATGCCTAAAAATATATATAATCTATGCACATCAGACTGGTCAAGTGAGATTCAAATTTGCGAGTTGGCAATGAAGCAAAGGTTGTAGCTAAAGTCATAAGAACATATTTGTTGAAACTCCCTAATGGCCTAGTCTTGGACTAGATAATTGCTATTATGTTCCAACTTTAATAAAGAACATTATTTTTATTTCTTGCTTAAATAGAAAAGTTTTCATTTGACTTTTAATAACAATTGTTGTTATATAACTTTGAATGATATTCTTTATGAAACTGGAACATTATGTGTTAAGATCGAAGGAATTTAGATATCTCCACAATGGTATGATATTATCCACTTTAGGCCTAAGCCCTCATAGTTTCAAGTGTGCTGAGGGTAGAGATTCACTCGACGTAGCCCAAAGTGACCATTATCAACAATGTTGATGTTAGAGTCCTCATTAAGAAGTTGTCGAAGGTCAGAAAATGTGCACAAGTATTGGATGAAAAGGCACAAAAGAAAGAGAAGGAGAAAGAAGGAATCGAAAAGAGCAATAAGAGCTCAATCGACACCGATAAGAAGAATGAGAACAACAATACTAAAAATAAGGAAGACAATGATAAATATAAAGAAGGAAAAGGGATGACAAAGGGGACAAATCAAACAATTGCAACCATAATTCCTCAAATGATTTGTGTCCAATTGTGGTGCCACAAGCCAAAGTTTACTACCCGGTGAAGCCTATTGTAGTTCCCATACCATATTATGCGATGGTTGTTCATCCTACTTCGGTCACATACTACGTTTAAAACTACCGCTACTATAAAATTCTGGTTTATTGCTCACAACCACCACCACGATTGTAGGCAATGACTGCTTTTGGCGACTACTTTGACAAAGACAACATGGTGGGTTGTCGGATCATGTGAAGGGTTGAACTCCAATGTAGCTCTCACGAAAGGTTTTGTGTTGTAAAGAGTAGAGGGAGAATCACAATGACCTGATCATGGACCACAACTTTCTTGATTCATATAGAAAAAAGGTGGGGAATTGAATGCCTCTACCTTTATCGATGATCACTCGCGATTCGAGTATGTGTATCTATTAAGATACAAGTCTAAAGCCTTTGAAAAGTTCAAAGAATTTAGACATGAAGTAGAAAAACAACTTGGCAAAAGTATTAAAATACTTTGATCTGATTGAGGTGGTGAATACTTATGTCAAGAGTTTTAAGATTATCTCAAGGACAATGGGATATTGGCTCAATGGACTCCGCCTTAAACGCCACAACATAATGGTGTATCAGAAAGGCGAAATTGAACCTTGTTGGACATGGTTAGGTCAATGATGAATCATGCAAGTCTTCCTAAATTCTTTTGGGGTTATGCACTCGAGACAACTATTTACTTGCTAAATAGAGTCCCGACTAAGATAATCTTTACTACTCCATTTGAGATATGGACTAGTAAGAAGCCTCATTTATCTTATTTGAAGATATGGGGTTGTCTTATTTATGTGAAAATGACTGTAACAGATAAATTAGATGCTAAGTCTGATAAGTGTCTATTTATTGGTTACCCTAAGAAAACTAGGGGTTACCAATTCTATCATCCTTTGGAACAAAAGATATTTGTTTCAATGCATGCTATATTTCTAGAGAAAGAGTTTCTCTTGTAGGAAAACAATGGAAGTGAGATTGAACTAAAGGTAGTTCAAGAAACTCCAATAGACATATAAGAGATGCCTAATCAAGAACCATAACTAATTACTCATAGGGATGAGGTAATAGCTGAACATGTTGATACTCCACCACTTCGTAGATCTAGTAGGACAAGTTTAATTCCTAAGAGATATGGATTTCTCATAAGTAAATTAAGAGACGTGTTACTCATTAAGGATGAGCAGTCTACTAGTTATGAAGAAGTTTTGAAAAGTTCAAAAAGGGACTCATGGTTAAAAGCCATGAAATCAAAAATAGACTCCATATATGAAAACCAAGTTTGGAACTAAGTAGACCCACCCGAAGGTTAACACCTATTGGTTATAAGTGAGTTTTCAAGAAGAAAACTGACATGGACGATAATCTAATTACTTACAAAGAAAGATTGGTTGTGAAAGACTATTGTCAAATACATGATATTGATTTTGATGAAACCTTCTCACTAGTAGCTATACTTAAATTCATTCGAATACTTCTGGCAATAGTAGTTCATTATGATTATGAGATATGACAGATGGACGTGAAAAAAGCTTTCCTTAATGAGAATCTGTTCGAGGATGTGTATATGATACAACCCAAGGGTTTGACATGTATTGACCAAAAAAAGTATGTAAGCTTCAACGATCCATATATGGACTGAAGCATGCATCTAGGAGTTGGAATATTCATTTTGATGAGGTAATCAGAGAGTTTGATTTCTCACAAAATCTAGATAAACTCTGCATGTACATGAAGGTTAGTGGGAGTGCAGTCGTATTCCTAGTATTATATGTTGATGACATATTATTTATTGGAAATGATGTGCCTGTTCTATAGTCTATTAAATTTTGGTTTTAAAAAATATTCTCCATGAAAGATATGGGAGAAGCAACCATATTCTTGGTATTAAGATCTATAGAGATAGATTGAAAAAATTACTTGGTCTTTCACAGTTTACATACATCGATAAAGTGTTAAAACGGTTTAGAATGGAAGTCTCCAAGATAGGTTTTATTCCTATGAGACATGGGATTCACCTTTCGAAGTTTATGTGCTCGAGCACACAAGATGAGAGGATTTGCATGAATGAGACTCCATATGTGTCAGCTATTTGATTAATCATGTATGTTATGTTATGTGTATCTTACGCTCTGAGTGTCACGAGTAGATATCAGTCGAATCTAGGCATGAATCATTGTGAGGCTGTCAAGGCAATCCTTAAGTACTTAAGAATAACTAAGGACTTGTTCTTGATATATGGAAGGGGTGATATGATTATACATGGGTATACAAATGCAAGTTTCTAGATGGATAAGGATGATTCCAAGTCCCAGTCTGGATATGTATTCACTTTAAATGGAGGCGCGATAAGTTGAAAAAGTTTTAAGAAAAAAATCATTGTTGATTCTACCACTAAGGCGGAATACATTGTAACTTCTGAAACAGCAAAGGAAGCGTTTTGGATCAAGAAGGTCATCATTGAACTTGGTGTGGTTCCGAGCATTGTTGAAGCATTACTAGTTTACTACGATAACAATGGGGTCATTGCTCAGGCTAAGGAACCTTGGTCTCATCAATAATCTAAACATGTGCTCCACCGCTATCACTTGATATGGGAGATCATAAGTAGAATGAAATACAAATTGAGGAAATTCCCACCGAAAGGAACCTAGTGGATCCTTTGACAAAGGCTTTACCACAAAGCAAGTTTTTGTGATATTAGATACTAAGGAGATTGACATTAGGTCAAGTGAGAGTATGTTATATTTGAGAGGTGTCCTAAGGCAATCACCTTAAATAATGTACTATTTATTAGATAAATAAATTTACTATTTGAGTGTATATTTTCTATGTATTTGATTGGATCTTAAACTCAATTAATAAAGTTCACAATATAATGCATAGCATGAGAGAAATTGTGATTAGATCACAATTAGTAGGTTATCTCTACATATGTAATTATGTACGTATTGAAATATTTCCTAGTCGATGAATTGATGAGACTTGACATCATCAATTTTGTAAGACTAGCATATGTTAGAATCCTTGGTTTATCCAAGTAGTCGATCCTTAATGACTAGAAACATTGGAAATATTGAGAGTTAACATATGGATGTTGGTTAAGGATAACAAGTTCATCGAATGTGACCTTCTATGAGACTTTATGTGATTCTATACATGTCTAATGCAGATCTCATTGCAACTCAAGTGCAAGTTTCCTTCGACTTGAGGTATTCGAGTCATCTTGGTAATGGAGACTTATGCTTTGACATCTTAAGCAAGCATCTCCTTAGAGGTGTGACCCTGGGATGATTGGGCATAAGTCAAAATGCTCGAAGGTGTTTGAACAACCCAAAGAGGATTCACCACTCCTTAGATAAGGAGACGTATACCCTATAATCACTTGTCAGGATTATTACTCGTAAGTCTTTGGTCAAAGCAGAAACACGTCAAGAGGATGGTTTTCTTAGATAAGTGTTTGAGCAATTCGAATCTATAGGACAAGGAACTACAACTTGGGCTAAGTGTAAAGTAGTCATCCTAGTGGGGATTGACACATAAATCATGTTCTGAAACGAGCGAGTATAAGATGGATGAAAGGAATAGACGCACAAATAACTATAGTTGCTAAAGGGTTTAGAAGTGGCTCTGGAATCAATTGTAATTCTTAATCATTTGGGGGTCATGATGTACTACTAGGTGCTACTCATGGTCTATTCATAATTAATGGTTAATTACGAATGACCAACATAACCGAGAACCTATAAGGTCACACGCACTATGAGTTTATTCGAAAGACTTACAACGAGTTTGAGAATTAAATTCTCAGATTGAGAGAGATTGAGTCTAGTTGGACCAAATAAATGGAAAATATGAGCCAGCAGAACCTATAAGCACCCACAACCAACAGGACAAGAGCCAGCAGCGGCGCAAGGAGCACCTTCTATTTGTGGTTGGTGGCAGCAAGAGAGGGAGAAGAGAGAGGAGGGATCAAAAACCTAACAATTAGGTTTTAATCCAATTCGTATGTATTTTCTCTTCTACTCTGATATATATATAGATCTCCTAACGGGTTTGAAGAGCACGTTCGTGTTGGTGCAGTTTGCACTGATAGTCTAACTCAAAAGTTTGATGTATGATAATAGGTTAAAGTTGGACCAATGTTATTTAATCTCTTGAGATATGTGTGCAAGCTAACTAACTTGACAAATCTAAAGGACCAAATGTCAGGTAGAAGTCTAGTCGAGTCAGGGAGGATCAGACGATTGACGGGAAGTCTAGTTAGATCAGGGACCAAACAGCTGGTAGGAAGTCTAGTAGAGTCAGGGAGGACCAAACGACTGGCTAAAGTCCAAATGTGGGATTCTAGCAAGAAGCCCTAGTGGGTAAGGAGATGTTGAGAAAGGAAGTCGGTAAATGGTAAGTGAGGTAAGTGAACTGGAGGAACGAATCCAGTGAGGCTGAGTCCTAGTGGGGACGTTAGGCGTCGGTCCAACTTAGATCCAACTTAGATCTAACTTGGAAGTCTAGGTTGAGACCGTGACTAGATCCTGGTCATGGTTAGACAAGATCTAAGTCATAAACATATTTTTATATACATTATATTATCTAACCTTGTGTTGCAGATTGTTTTTTGTACTAACATAATTTTGAAGAGCTTAAAGTCAAAAGTCAAACCATGGTCAATAGTGTTGGAGGTGCCTTGAACGGATGGAGGCCCCTCGGATCCAAAGGCGCTGGAGGTGCCTCAAGTGGATGGAGGCGCTTCTAAGCTAGAGGTGCTGGAGGCACCTCGAGTGATTGGAGGTGCCTCAGCGTAGAGACGATGGAGGAGGCGATGGAGGCGCCTCGGGTTGATGGAGGTCAGCGCATGGATAAGCTGCGCGGATAGGTTTTTCGTCAGCTATTGACATGTAGCGCTGATGGAGGTGCCCCGGACAGCTTGAAGGTGCCTTAGAGTGGATAAATAGCAAATTTGTTGAATTCGATCAACCTCAATGGAGGTGCCCCTATTTGATGGAGGCACCCCCAAGGGGGTTATAAAAGAGCCTCACCGAGCAACACCAAAAGATCAATTCTAAACCTCGTTCTTCCATCACACTGCTACTCTGAGCTCTCCATCTGCTGTGTTACAACCTTGCTGCATCAAACTAACACCGAAAACTCCTTCTGTAGTAGAATCTTCTCCAACACTCGAGCTCTTCCTTGTTCATCGCTAAAGTGTTGGGTAACGAATTTTTGTTTAAGTACTTATTATTCTTGCTCAAGGAAAGTGTAGGAGTGTTACACTTTATTTTCTTCTTGTATTCAGTTTCTTAGTCCAAAGGTGCTTCGGAGGAGACGTTTAGTGGATTTTCCATCAGAAACATCCCAAAGGAGCGTGAGCCTTAGAGTAGTAGTCCGTTGGGCTGCGAACCATGTAAACCGATTGTGTGTTGGTTTCTTTTCTTCTTTTTCGCTGTATACTTATTTTTCGAACGAATTTCAAAAAGAAAATAAAGTTTTAAAAAACATGATTCACCCCCCCCTCTCACGTGCACTCGATCCTTCAAGTGGTATCAGAGCGGGGAAGTTTGATTTTTGTGTAACCACTAAATCACGAAGTTTCTTTTCTTTTCATGTTATTTTTTGTTCTAATTATTAACTAGTTGTTTTTTCTGTTGGATCATGGAATACGAGAGGGGGTGAATCTCGTTCGTTCAAAAATCTTTTCTTTTTACGTAAATGAAAGTTATAGTGAAAAATAAATAAACGAAAAAAGTACGTAATTCCTTTTTGGTTCAGAGCCCAGCCGACTCCTACTCCAAGAACTCACGACCCTTCTGATCGTATCGATGGGGTAATCCACTATTATAGTTCTTCCAAAGAAGCAAATTTGTATAGTGATGAATACAAATAAAGATTATGCAAGTACAATAAATAATACCGACAAGAGGAATATGAAGTGAAATGTAGCTTGTCGGAAGCCTCCCAGCGATCTAGTAACTTGCACAAGCAGTAGTAGATGCTGGAATAGAATGGAGCACGGAGTCAGGTTGTTATCGGCTCGGACCCCTAGGGCTTCTTTTATAGGCTGCGTTTCGTCGACTGAAAATTTGATCAGACAATTGATCCTTTCGGTCGACAGATCTTCCTATCTGTCGATTGAACTCGCGCCCTTCCTTCTTTGCTCTAATTCGATCTGTTCAATTCTAAAAATCACGCCTGATCGGTCAAATGATCACTGTGTTTATCTTTTCTGCGTTAAGTCAATCTGATCTCTGTTTATTCTCATATTTGATCGGTCGACTGATCCCAGTGAATTTCATTTATGCCGAACTAAATTTGATCTTTTCTACATAGGCTTTATCGGTGGACTGATACCATGTATCAGTCGACTGATCCTACTAAATTTTCAACTTTGCAAACTCTCTTCGATGTTGTGCCATATTGACTTATTCGGTCGACTAATCCCCATGTTCAGTCAACCGAACCAAATAATTTTAGAACTTTGTTTACCTGCAAAACAAAGTTAGCACGGACTATATAATAGGAATCTTGCAAAACAAAGTTAGTCAAATAAAGTAATGCATGAGTAAGACAGTTCATCCTGTCTTGATCTCAACTTAGAAACCTCCGTTGATTTCTTCAGTTGGATCAGCACTTAAGGTTTGTCCTACTAGAACACGACCCACTACACTAACTCCAATTTACTTACTTTAACTCACCTGCCAAACACCGGATCCTCCAAAACTATTTGGACTTTGCTCAGTATCGGATCAGCCTTCCAGGTCTTTCACTTGACTCGATATCAGGTCCTCCAGACCTATCGAATATGTTGGGGTTGCAAGGTTGCAAACAAAGTCCCACATTGAAAATACATGGAAAAGATCATAAGCTTATAAGGGAAAGACATCTCCATTGGTATGAGGCCTTTTGGGTAAAGCCCGAGAGCAAAACCATGAGGTCTTAGGCCCAAAGTGGACAATATCATACCATTGTAGAGATATCTAAATTCCTTCGGTCCTAACAATTGGTATCAGAG